>JADRCO010000331.1:0-37513 GCA_021464525.1 Rhizophagus sp. LPA8_4_AMF | reverse complement strand
CCATAGTGAAATTCTTCAACTATAGAACCAAGATCCACTAGACTAACTGCAATTGAGTGGTATTTTGGCATAAATATTAGAGTGATATTAGTCGCGCGCGTCAGATTCAGAAAAGCTATGTACGTTATAATGCTACTTATCCCTGAATTTCATTATGATATACATAGTCACATGGTGCCGATTTTATCCAGATCATCAATTAAACAATTAAATGTAAAAAAAATGGTTCGCAACATTTTTTTTACAATTTTAATAGTAAAACGTTGCAAAACGTTTTCTATTAAACAATTATATGTAAGAAAACATTTTACACCATTTTTTTTACAATTTTAATAGTAAAATATTGCGAAACATTTTCTATTAAACGATTAAATGTAAAAAAACATTTCACAACATTTTTTTACAATTTTAATAGTAAAACGTTATGAAATGTTTTTTATTAATCAATTATATGTAGGAAAAACATTTCACAACGTTTTTTTTACAATATTAATAGCGAACTATAGATCTGATCTGAATTCGTCAAATCCAATCCAATTCAATCCAATCTGAATGATTGTTGATTTGATCTGATCTGATTAAAACCAGATCAGATTTTTTTGATTCGAATCAGATCACGGATAGAGTTCTGAATATACAACCCAAAATGACCCACATTGATCCACATGGACTTGCATAATATAAATAATACAATTGAAAGTATTGTAAAAATTTGAATTACTATATAAATAGTACTTTAAAATTAACCCAAAATTTTGACCTGACCTGACCTGATCTGACCCGTTAGAAACTCTAATCACAGATCATAAAGCACATGATCCGATTTAACCTGTCTCAGATCAGATCTGCAGATACGAATCAGATCGGACTTTTTTCAGAACACTACCTTTTTTACAAAACGTTAAAAAATAGTTCGTTTAATTTTTTTTTAAAATGTTTATCAGAATGTTTAACATTCCAATTTTAATTTTTCTTTTTTTTTGTAATAGATTCTTTGGAAATTTCAAAATAGAGTGCGAAGCCGTGAAGGTAGTTTTTTTTTCTTTTTAATTAAGAACATTTTCAATGTTCTTTTTTTTTATAGAGATCGGCTTAGATTTCTGAACTAGAGGTGAGTGGTAGGGAAGTTTTTTTTAAAAATTTAACATTAAAAATGTTTACTAACATTCTTTATTTTGTTTTTTATTTGTATCGTAGTACTCCGTAGTACTCCTGGATAAAGGTGAGTGACAGTGAAGATTTTTTTAAAAATTTACATTAAAAACGATTCTAACGTTTTTTTTTTTCTTTTTTGTAGGAATCGGCTCAGGCTCCTGAAATAGGGTGAGTGATGGGTTTATTTTTTAAACTTAACGTTAGAACATTTACTTATGTTCTTTCTTTTGTTTTTTTTAGGAATCAACTCAGACCTAATACTACAACACATACTTCTACGTGGAAAATACAACCTCAACTTACGAGAAATGTTTGCTTATCTCAAGACTTTACATATTCTCCAGATAGACAAGAGATAATACCATTACCACCAATGAACTTTTACACACAAAACTTTGACAAACTGTGTAGTAATGAGTAAGAAGTGGCAGGGTAGTTTTCTAAATTTAACTCTAAGAACGTTTACTAATGTTCTTTTTACTTTTTTATAGGCTTGGACTTCTGGATAGTAGTAATAGGTGAGTTTTTTTTTAAAATTGATGTCAAGAACATTTCTAACGTTCTTGATTTTATTTTTTTATTAGGAATCAGCTTGGACTCCTGAAATAGTGAAATAGTGGTAAGTGAGATATAAATACGTGTATGGGTTTATTTTTTAAATTTAATGTTAAGAACATTTACTAATTAATGTTATTTTGCCTTTTTTTGTAGATATTGATTCTGGCTTTTAAACATGGATTTGGTAAATTTTGAGGCGAATTTTACTTTAAAAAAAATATATATATATAATTTATTTTCTTTTGTAGGCATTCGGTTTCTTTGAGCTTTGGACTTCAAATGTTTGCCTCTTAGACTTTCTTTGGTTGGATTTCTTGATGTTAAATGGCATTTGATATAGATCGGCATCTTAAAACGAATTGGTAAGTTTTGATTTAAATTTATTTTTTATTGTTTTTTTATTTATTCTTTTTTTGCAGATATCGTAAATTGAGCATTCCGAATTCTAAAATGATAACCATTGCTATTTTTTGTAAGTTTCCTTTTGGACTTTATCGAATGGGCATATAAGTTTCAAAGTTTTGATCAAAATTTTATTAAAAAATAGTACTAGCCATTTTTTACTTTTTTGTAGGTTTTTATTTAGACTTTACCAGGTAGGCGAGTATTTAAACTTTTAAAGTATAATAGTAAATAGATTTAATATTGTACATGCATAAAATAAATAAATGGTATTAAAAATTGAAATAATTAAAATAAAATTTTGTATTAAAATTATCTAAAAAACAGAATCAAATCATCTAAAAATTGGCTAAAAATTGTAATTTTTTTTTGCCAATTTTTTACTGCTGATTGTTATCTGATTTCTCACTGAGTTGATTAGATTTGATTGTATAGCTGATTTTTAATTAATTCTGAAACTTTGCCAATTTTCACAGCTGAGTAGGAGGCATTACACTGCAAATCACCTATAAAATTAGTTGCTAATTTTTTTGGTACTGATCGGCTAAGGTTAGACTGAATTTCATCCAATATTCAGCAATTTAAAATTTTGCCAAAATGGATTATTCCAACCAGTGCATATAGTCACTATCACACTAATTTCTAAAAATCTTATATTAAAAAAGTATTATATATAGTCACATAATTAATTTGTAATATTCTTTTTGATTGGTAAATCAGTTTGTGACTAGTAATATTGAAACTAATCGGACTAGTTTTAGAAATGATTTATGCATATAAATTCACAATTTCATAATTAATTGGGATGAGTGCTGGAAAAAGGGACCAAATTGAAATTTTTTTCAAAAAAAAGTTCTTAAGTAAAATAAATGTAGATTTGATTATTTGGTCTAGAATATTTGTTATTTTAAAAAAAAAATTTTTGACAATTTGGTCCCTTTTTTCAGTACTCATTCCAATTTACAAAACACGAAATTGAGAATAACTTCTGATTCAGTAATCTGATTTTGATGAATTTTATATCATTAGATTCATCTCATCAAGACGAATCTAATAGTAGTAAGATGATATTGACGAAGATATTACTCTAAAACTATTTAATAATTTTTAATTTTGGTAACTAATTCAATGATTAGATTTCGATGAATTTTATATCATTAGATTCGTCTTATCAAAACGAATTGAATGGTAGTAAGATCATTTCTCTATGATTGATATTAACGAAGATATTACTTTAAAACTACTTAATAATTTTTAATTTTAGTAACTAATCCAGTGATTGGATTTCGATGAATTTTATATCATTAGATTCGTCTTATCAAAATGAATCGAATGGTAGTAAGATCATCTCTCTAGGTTGCAAACAGTATACTTTATTGAATTTTATAATTTGAAGTACAAGAACATTACATATATAAATAATAAATATATAAACTAAACTAAAATATAAAAAAGTCACACAAAATTGAACAAAAGAAAAGTAAACTAATTTAAAAAACCAATTTTGTATATCCTAACTTGAAGTTAAAGACCAAATTTCAGATCAACTACCTAGTCCCAGAAATCTACCTTACATTAAAAGTTAGCACAAATACACTCTGAAAGAGGACTGTTTGATTCATCAGAAAATCTGTAATAGAATCCAGCCAAGAAGTATTACAAATTACAGAATTATGAAGCCACCTGAGATCAGAGAACTTCATATTAGAAAGCTGATGAACTTGGGCGAAAGCATTAACAGAAGAAGGAAGCTGAAGAGAGTCAAAGCAAAAAGTCTGAGACATGAGCCATGAAAGAGATGGATCAAGCTATCGAGAAATGCGCAGGTCATAAGAGGAAATTCCATGCATGAAATCCCACTGAATTTTCTTTTTATTACGTTAAGACCAAATATCAGCCATAAGAGACTGTTGGAAAATTAGAAATTGGCAAATAAAATAAGGCCATAATTTGGACAAGAGAAAACCCAATAGCATCGCCATAGTTGGCAAGAGGGAAGATAGGATAAAGCCATGAGTAAACCATAAACTGGTAAAAGCAGAGAAATTAAGAGAGGCAAACTTAATATCCGGGAGGGCACTTAAGGTATCATATGCAAATTCAAATAAAACATGTGAGGTACTAGCAGCGGCGCACTTATGCGCAAGCTTTTCAAGAAGGTCCACCAAAGCATTTCTAAAAGAAGCCATGAGATTAATAGAAGAGGAATCCTCTGAGTCATAACAGACTAACAAATGCGACCAGATTTCCATATTCAAAGAACAATTGAAGCAAAGAAGAGGTGGCTGATATAGATGCGAATAATATAGGAGTAAAACTGGGATTAACAGCAAGACATCAAACTAGAGCTTATATCAGAAGGCCATAAAAGAAGTGGAATGTACAATCAATGCACGCAAATGAAGAGAACAGTGTAATAAAACAAAAGAGATAACCCAATCCACATATAAAAGAGCGGGCAACAAAGCTTCTATTCGTTGAAATTGCAGAAGGGAAACAAAATTCCGCATATGCAAATAGGACTTAAAATATGCAACAGGATCTAAGTGCAAACACTACTGAGCTAAGTGGAGAGTAGTCATCAAGGTAATTGAGGACACATTAGGAAGAGCCACAACAGGAAAGTCCAAAGAGGTCACAGGAAGAAGAAGGTATTGATTAAGAGAATCTTGTAACAGAGAATACAAATCTGAGCTAGGTCAGAAAGTCACGTAGCAGCCTGAAGCTGACAGAGTCACCAAAAGCTTAGTCTATAACGCATGATGCAGCCAATGACTTTTGCGAAGTGGTGATAGCTGTTGGAAGGCGTTAAACAAAAAAGAAATTTGCTTGGTAGAAGTGAAAATCACACACTGCATGCCAGAAGAAAGTGACGAGATAAGTTAAATAATAGCTAATAATTCGCCCGCCACAGCAGAAGGAGTATACAGAGAGCCAAAAACTCAAGAAATAGACAAAGAATATAGATGAGTCAAATTGAATCTATCCGCCAATTAAAAGCCATTTATTATGGCTAGGACATAAAGAAATAGCTCCCGCCAAAATAAACATTAAAGGACTGTCAGCAGGAACATAAAGGTCGAAGAAAGGAGGACTCAGTACAGGAGAAGAATCTGGGACAGGTAAAAGATCTGAGACCCCAGTATCAGTCCCAATTAAATGGAGTGGACCAATCCAAGAAAGGCCAATAGATACAGAAAAACCCTTCATCAAAACAGAATCAAAAAGAAAAAAATCAGAAACAGAAAAATAAAAATAATATTATAACAATCCTAAATAAAAAGAAATCTTAAAAGAAATTAGATCAGAATGTAAATATTTTGGCAAAAGATTTAAAATCACAGTATTAGAACTGTGAACGCTGAACTGAATTACACTTGCTTGAGGTGTAGCTGGTAGAATCATTCGTGCTGGTCCAGTCCCAGAGGAATTACTTAAAGAATTAGAGTTATGAGTTGAAAGAATAGGTGCACTTATCTGGTCATTCTTAGTTTTTGGTGTATTCTTAGGCAAATTTTTTTTGGGACATAATAGTCTCAGAAATTTCAGTCACATGATCTGTTACCAGAGGTAACTTTTCCAAAGATATTCCATAATCTATAACCTCTTGAATTTGTTCATTAGTAAGCTCTGAAATAGAAGTTGCACTATAAGATTTAATATACTTGATTTTATCTAAGCCCACTTGTTTGATAAATTTATAGACTTTTTTGGCTCTCTGAGTTTTCTTGTGCAAACTATCTTATGATACATCTTGAAGTTGTAATCCGTTTTTTGGGATCTCTGTTTGCAAAGCAAATTAACATGTTTTGTGATGGAATCATACAGCAAACCTCTTACCTTCTTTTCACCGAATTTACCTCCACTACTTTCTATAATTCCATTGAGCTGAATTATGAAATCTTTCGCATAGAGGCACCAGCATAAAGTTTCTTTCTGATTAGCTCGATTTACTTTATCTTTGGCATCAAAAGTTTTATCGCATAACTGAGCTAGATGTTGTGAGGCCTCATCAATGCTAGATTTATCAGAGGTAACTTTTCTGGGACATAATGTCTCAAAATTTCGGTCACATGATTTTGTTCTATTGATGGCTCTTGTGAAGACAACTCCGAAGCAAATAATTCTTGCTTAAGCTTATTAATACTCTTCCCCTTCTTGCACTTTGAATCCTGTTCACTACCTATCTTCTCTTCTGGAGGTACTTCCCCACCATCTGAATTAGCTGATGCTTCCAATGACGTGCCATTGCATGGCTGAGTAATCGAGTCAAGAACTTGAGGTCTCTGGTCCCTTTGGGACCCTATTGGAAGAGACTCTTGAGCTTGAAGTTTCTTCTCCTTATTGCATTATCTAATCTCATCACTAATCTTTTTCTTATGCACTTCATCCAAGAAAGCATCCATTTCCTTATCTTCTAAGGATGTCTGATCACATTGGTCCATAACGGATATATTAACAGCTGATACCAATTGCTTTGCAATCACCTCTGGAATCAATTCTTTGGGTAATGAAATATCCATTTCCCTATCCACTAACGGTTTCTCATGATGCGAGTTAACTTTGCTAACCTGATCTGCAACCGAATTGAAGTTAGATGAACTGTTGTTACGGTCGTTAGAAGAATTATCATTATGCAACTGCCTCTGTTCCACTTTCGTGATTCTATCTCTAAACTCAGCATTCTCGGACTCAAGTTTAGTGGTGACTGTCTTATTTTTCTCTAGTTCCTCGATTCTAGCCTTGAGTTCGGCATTCTCAACATCACATCTCTTACTCTCTTCCACAGCCTGTCTTAGAAGCTCGGCAATCCTGGCCTTAAGCTCAACTTTCTCAGACTCAATCTCAACAAACTTCCTTTTAAGATCAGGGATCTCAGCATTCTTATCTTTAAGCTCAGCATTCTCCTTTTTAAGTTCAAAAATCTTAGCATTCTCTTTCCTAAGCTCGTCAATCTCAGCTAAGAGCTTGGCATTTAATTCTCTCAATGAATCAATGGATTGCATGTTTGATAATAATTTTTTTATATAAGATGGAATAATTCAAAAGCTTGTTAGCATAGATAAAAAAACCGTGACAAAATGTCACGATCGGAATTTCTGATTTATTGATGTAAAAAATAAATTACAAGATTCGGTAATACATAAAAGTGATCTATACTAATGCTTAAACCAGTTTTTCGCTTGCCTACGCTACTACATAATACACATTATCCCACTCCATGATCCGGTTTCATTGTCCCAATCATCGATATTCTAGATAAAACAAAGAACGGTCGTCAGTTATACTTGTATGCAGTGTCGGAAAATAAATCAACGGATAATAACATTAACCTTACGCCGAAAATTTATGTTGTTTGCAATCCGTGATTCTAGTAAGGCCTTCAGAAATCTGTACGAGAAAATATTATTCGTTTGCAAGTCTTGGAATCGTTCTCCTGTAAAGCCACAACCGAAAAAATATATTTCATTCATACCTTAATTGCGAAGTGTCTCGTCCGGACTTCGGTAATTTTTTCGTCAATACTTTGCTCAGAGAAAATAGAATGACGTTTTGAGTAACCGGAGTAAGATCTTAAATTACTGCGCTTTATTAATTTATTTCTACCACAGTAACCACACTAATTAGTCAAATACGGTCAATCGTACGACATAAACATTTTTAATAAATACCTTCGGAGTCGCAATCTAATGAGTAATGATAAAACTGCATTAATCATTTTTTTCACGTACTGATAAATTACTTTTTTTACTATGCTTTTTAATTATTGTAGAAGTATCTATATTGTTTGCTGTATTACGTCACTAAAGTTTATGCAAGAGTCTATCGTCTCAGAAAAGTATATATACTTTAAGTTCCTCAAAAAGTCATTCTTCCCTTATTTTACTGTACCTTAAACGAATTCTAAAAAAGGAACGAACACTAATATCTTTTAATCATATATACCTTGAAGCTTAACAGCCACGAGAATAGTAGTTCGAAACTCAAAAGTTCGTTAAATGAGAATCTTTCTTCACAGGGAAAACTTCAAAAAAAGATGTGGGATAGAATTGCTGGCGGAAATCTGGAAAAGTGTGCAAACACATGGGTAAAACAAGATGAAAATATAAGAGAACTGCATGTAATACTTGAAAAGTATCAAAAATCTACTGATGATATTCTAGATCTTCTAAAAGAAGTAATTAATGAACTAAAAGAAGTAAAAGCTGAACAAAAAGAAGTAAAAGCTTTAGCTATATTCAGGGATTTTGTTACCATGTTTCTAGAAGTTGTCGAAGTGAGATTTGATAAATGGCCTAGTGCAAGAGTCGCTATCAACAGAAAGCTCCGCGGTAATGGAAAAGTAAATTATGGGAAAAACGAAATAGGGATTATTTCAGAGTTTAATGATTTCTTACGTGAAGTTCACATGACAGTTGAAGACGTTGAAGCAGTAATGGGTTTGAAACGAGTGAGCAACATCACGTTCCATCAAGGAGAACGATCAGAAACAAAGAGACAGAAGAAAAACTCCAAATGTTACTTCCGGAAGGATATGAAAGTTACGAAAGTTCATTAAGAAAAGTTCTTAATGCTTTAGGAAATTGGGACAAAGAGGTTGAGGATAAAGAGGATGAGGATTAACAGGATCAAAATGTAGTAGCTATCTTATTGCCATTATCATTTGCTCATACATCTCCTTTACTAATTCCCAATCAAAATCTAATTTCATAGGAGTTGCTTCATCCATATTTAACGATTTTCAATCTCTGCTTGTTTTCAAATTGTTTCTCATTATAATAATCATCTAAATAAACTCTTCTCACAATTATTTTCAGATTCTCTCATGTAATGGATATATTTTATATAATTTTTCAAATACAGTCATTCTCCCATATAGTCACCCCCTGTATAATCACAACTCCCTTATAAGCACATTTACATTAATCCCAAGTTACTAATAAATTTATTAAAAAAACCTCCCCTTTAATCACATCATATATAATTTTTATAATCACACCATTTTTTTTTTGTCCTGAAGGGTGTGACTATATGGGAGGATGACTGTATTTTTTTTTTGTCCTCTAATTCACCATATTTTTTCACTGATTTTCAAACATTTAACCATCTTTATTGTCGCAAAAAATCAAATATAAAGATAATACATGTTTTATTGCAATTTAAAAAACTAAATATGTTTTTATACAAAAATCAACAGATCTATTTACTTTAAATATTCTTTTATTCGTTGCTTCTTTTTAGTTGGCTCTTTCAGACAGATTTGACAAACTGGATATTAAGTGGATTTTACTTGTACAAGAGATTCTGTCTGAGGCATAAAGGATAAAGTACCATTTCACCATTGTCATGATCCCACGAAATCGTCCCCAAATGCAACAACCCCAACGGGGTTGTAAGAATTATGTTTACTCATTTTCTTTGTTAGCTTCAACTAATTCTTTTTCCTCATCCTCATCAGGACCATTCCATGGCAAATTCCCTTGTGTCTCTTGGTGTTATGGAATATTCAGACTATTGCTATTATAAGCTGATAAAATATAAAATAATAAACATCATCTGCCATATATTTTTTCTTGTTGCACTTTCACATTGGACTAAATTCTGTGCGAAGCCTATAATTACGTTGTATAGTTTCCTTCTGTGATGTATAGAAACGTCCTGGGTTTTCTTTGCTAACAATTTCAAGCTGGGGATCCAAGGTGAATTCTTTTTGGGTTATTCTCTTGACAATATATAGCGAAGCGTAGAGGATAGCTGAGATATATTCACACTGCATGGTCTTATTGCTGTTGGCAAAAATACTTCCCATATTTCCTTTATACACCATTGCAATTCCTCATCATCATCTTTAAGTGGATAGATTTCTTAGAAGCGGAACAAAAACGTTAGCCCATACACATAATAGTTTGAACAAACCCAAGAAATATCTTTGGTACTAGATATGACTTACTTAATGAAAATTGACAAATTCAAATTGTGCCTATCCTATTACCATCAATTCCATGCTTCGCTAACATCTCACTCAAGTCTTAGTTTTATACAAGAAGAACTACCTCAGCTTTTTTTTCTTACATTCTTTAGCGAACTTTGCAAGTCTTTCAGCTGGTCCAATTTCCAACCCAACGTTCGAACTTCTCTTTAGTAAAGTTTAGGAAGTCACAACCCATTATTTTTCGCTTGCAAATAATTTACAAGTCATCAAGACCTTCTTACGCAAGAAATAGATAAGTTCAACTGTATTATATTTTTTAATATGTTTCTCATTTCCTGCAATAGAGGTAGAGGTGGAAGCAGGTATTAGTTTCGAATACAGACATAGTGCTTTTATATGGATATTTGGCTCAGACAAAAAAAATAGTTGTTACGTTCTGAAGGAAAATAAAAATTATATTTCTATTCAGAAAGGACGTTAATATATGATTTTATATCGCACTGGCATCACATCATTACACGTGACCTGCTTTCTCATGTACATTTGATAAAATAATAATACTTTATTTATGAAATAAAAAATGTTGCCAGAACCTGATCTACAATACATAAGAATTGCGAATATATCGCTGATACATAATAAAAAAAATTCTAACTACTGGGGGTAAATGAGGATGAGACCCTCTTCAATGTGATCAATATTAAAATGCTTAGAAATCATATTATCTTGTTCCAACACTTTTGTCGACCCTTTTGGATTATCCACGTAAAGTTTAATATCAGAATCCTGCTTATATTGTGTTGCCATTTCTTTTTTAATAGTAGATATGGCATCTTTGACCGATGTTTGCCAGACTATTTTGATTTTGAAGATTTTATCATCTGATTCATTTTTTACTTTAAACTTAAAGTCAATAATATTGGCCATTTTTTTGATTCCTAATATAAGACCCATAGTGAGAAATTTACTTCGCTCGTATAAATACATAACTTTTGGCGTATACATACCTTATTTTGCATTATTTTCTATGGGAATATTTTGTGATAAAGTTGGCTGAACTTTCACATACCACTACATGCTTTATATCTTGCTTGCTGGGAAAAAGATAAAGAGGTATGAGACGTAATTAGTATTATTGTGTAATGCTAAGAGCTCTATGAAAGCACATACAAATGGAATCCTCATACCTTTTCATATGTAGGTCTACCAGAAAGACACATAGTTGGTCTTACACCTGCTGATCTCAAAATTGTGACTCCACTAGCCTTTCATAATATATGCTTTTCCCAGCACTATTTACTTATAGAGAAGGTCTTGTGTTGCATGTAGAGCTCCTTTCACATTTTTCTTATGTTTGTTTGAGGAAAAAATAGAGGTCTAGTTAGCATACATAACTTTTGATATATGCAAAAAAACAATATTTCACAAACTGATCGTGTGATCAGCCATTACATCATTGTACAGAAATCTATGGCTCAGCAAAATCTTCTGAGCTGAAGAGGCCAGATCACTGTTCTAGTCAATGATCAATATTTTCCCAATAACACTAACAAAATTTTCACTTCTACATGATAATTTGTCATCCTGTATCATATTTCTCTGCATTTCATTTTTTATAAGTATTCTAGGAACAGAATTTTTTTGGTGTGCAAAATCTTATTTGTCACATACTATGCGTCACATGGTTAATTTCTTAATGCCAGCTGAAATCCATAATGTTGGCAAACAAGTCATGTGGGATGAAAATTTTGTTAGTGTTACTGGAATAAATGATAATCAATATTCTGAACATAAGATTTCCTCATTAAATATATTACTTTATTATAGCAATCATGGCAAACATTAATACTGAAACGCTTGCTCAAGTTTATAGAGTGCTTTTATATAAGAAGAAGGATATAGTAGCCATTTAGGAGCGTCAAGTTAAAAGAAAACTCAGTATTGATGGCAATGCAAATAAATTAGCAGTGCCTTCAGCAGATTCTGAGCTCATAAAAAAACACTTGCTGATTTATACGAATTGTTGTTAGAATTGGTAGGGATTTTAATACCGATAAAGAATCTCAGAATCGATAGTAATCCTATTCTAGAAGAGGCACTCTGAAGCAATAAAGCTTATATAGATATTTCATTTGGTGAAATATTTAATTTGCTTATATATTTGAAAGATGATATAATAGCAATTCAAGAAGAGCTTGGTATTGTTAGTTATTCTAATCAAGAAAGGACAGAAAAAGTTAATAAAACTGCAAGAGAATATCTTCAAAAGTTTGAGGATTTCTATGGTCTCTTAGAAGATGGTCTAGATGTAATATTACCAAAATATAGTAAAATAGGGGTAAAGAAATTTTGGTTTACTGAAGAAGGACTTCTATTATTTTCAAAGATTTCTCCTCAATAATTGTACAAAATATTCATCAAAAATCCAGCTAGCACCGGTCAATGCCTATGTTTAGAACAGGTTATCTAATCTATATTTTTTATTATACAGGGGTACATCTGAGACTCAGCAAAAAATCTTCTGAGCTGATGATTACCGCTCTGGATTAGTTAGATTGGTAGAGTACCACCATTTTACTTGATCAGCTAGTGTATTTGGAGAAGACCTTTAAATTTGATGTAAAGTCTGTGCCAAATTCTAATGGAAAATTCTGGCCTATTAGCTCATCTCAGTTCTCAGAATATTAGTTAAAATAGACTGTGCTAAATTTTGATGGGCAGTATCAGCCTGTCTAAGATAATTATTGAATGTGGTAATAAGACTAGGACTTTTTAGATTATTAAAATTTTTGATATGGATTTCTGAATTAAGCTGGACTACAGCTTCTTTGCTAATATTATAATATCTTTTCAGATTAAGATATTTTAAATTAAGATATAATTTAGCAATTTTTTTGATAGTTATATCAGAAATTTCACAAAAAGTAAGGTTAAGATACTGAAGGTCTGGACAAAAATGAATAATATTACAAATTGATATTTCAGTAAATTCAATGCGATAAGATATTCTAATTTATGGTATAACTGTATAATTTTTTATAGATCTAGATCATTTACTTCTCAAGCACAAAAGCTTATATAATTACCCGATTGATTATCGCATAAATTAAAATACTTCAGATTTGAATATGAACCTGCAATAAGTTCTAATGATCTATTACTAAATCCTATGTTATTTTCAAAATTCAAATGGATTATATTTGAGCATGAATGTATAATGCTTATAATTTTTTCATCCTGAAGTGAATGGTAGTAGAAAATTTCAAAATGAATTACATCCAAACAATAAACTGGCTTTTACTTCCCACATACTATTTTTATGAATTTTTTCAATTGAAAGCGGTCCTTTTTACAGTAATTATCTGAAAAAAATTGCTTAGGATATAAGTCATTTCCCTTTAGCTCAATACGTCTCCATAAAATAGGAGTACCACATCTGTATTAAAGCTGACAAACAAATAAAGTGGGATAAAGGAATTTATCTATTGATAAGAAATGTAAAATCTCTTCTAATACTTCTGGTATAATAAAAATTCTTGATTGCATCATAAATAATATATGCTATATCTTTAATCGAAAAAATAAATTAGCTGAACCGGTCGATCACTGCTCCAGACTAAGCCTTTCCACTATCTCATTTAATGCAAACTCATATAAATCATTCATACAAACTTTTATCTCATTCTCAGGTGACAATCCTCAAAAGAATAGATTTTTAAGAAGTTCTTCAGGATACCTATAGTTTTGTTACACTCTTTTAGTTTTAAATAAAAGTCTTTTACTGTATCATTACCTTGAACTAATTCTCCAATTTGAAAATCCCAGAGAGTTCTTCTTTTGGGCAATTCAAGTTTTCTTATATATCATTTATATAACAATTTTTTATATTTCAGATCGAAAGATTCTTTAGAATAAATGGTATTAATTCAGGCAGAAGAAGATCAAGAAAATTAGCTGTATGTATTTTTATACAGTTAGAATATCTTTCAATCAGAAAAAAATCTTCTAAACAGATGATCACTGCTTCAGACTAGTTGGATTGAACTCCCAGATATTCACTCAGCTCAAAGTAATTGAATACACCTACAACTCTATCCTGTCTTTTATTTTTGACTGTGATAAATCTGGTTGTCCTATTATATGTGTGTTCATATTTGGCTGGATTGCATAAAGGCAAATATTGTGTAGGATTAGTGGTGAATTTACCTGCGATCTTGCACCTATTATTTTTTGATTTTTTAACCATACATGATAATTTATCCGATTCAATTAATCTGATTAGCAGACATGTCTTGATAATTATTTTGCACAAATTTTAACTCTTATGCTAATCTGTCCAATGTTAATTGAAGTCCAATTATATAAACTTTTTGCCGATCTTCAGCTCTAACTCCATTTTGAAATACCGTTTTAATATTCTTTTTTACATCATCTATAATATCCTCTAAACTCATGTCATTTTAGTGATTTATTCTATAACTGAATATTTATAATGCCAAAAAAAATCTAATAATTATGTAAATACTGTGATTTGCCTCCTCCAACTTGCATATATGCATCATACTACTAGTCTAGCTATGGCAGTGACTTAGACTCTATAATTTTAATTATAAAGTAGACAAATGAGATGCACATTTCCTTTGATATACTCCAAACTATTGTGGATTCGATTTACTGTTCACTAGAATATATTTCCTGGCTGATCTCATTTGAATTTCATTTCAATGAGACAATGCGTATTTGTCTTCTTAAATATATTTTAACATGAGGATATAATCAACTGTTAAATCGAATTCATGGCCTTTTTTCTTGTCCTGGCCCATATATTCAATAAGTTTTTTCTGAATAGACGGTCTCATATTATATTATTATATTCTTATATTGATTATTTTATTTTATTATAATATAATATAATATATATTTTCAAATGATTCATTGCAATATTATTATTATATAAAATGAGTAAATGTATAAAATATATAACTAAAAATATATACATACAGTATATAATATTACAGTCAGATTTCTATATATTGATATAAGATATACTAATATTTACTTATATTATTAATTTTTAATTTTCCCATTTTTTAATTAATAAACAACTTTATATGATTTTATAATATATCATTATTTGATACTATTTTTTATTCCTCATATAGATTAAAGAAGTGACACTTATTACATAATTATTAAAAAAGGAGAGGAAATAGTTATTACATTTAATAAAATCACATGATTTATAATATAATAATTTAATTGGCTGTTACATCTGATAAGGAGGAAAAGGGAGTTAAAATAAATATAATATAATATGTATTACTACTCTTAATAACCTTGGAAATATCAGGTTACAATATACAAATTATTATATGATTATTAGATGTTATTTAACTAATAGTAAACTAAAAGAAAAAATTATAATTTGCTTAAAAGAATTTTAAAAACACTTAAAATTAATGTTACTGCATTTAAAAAATCAAAAGTATATAAAAATTATATATATATATTATTAAAAAAAATAAAATTGGTTTACAAAAAAATATTAGAAAAATAAAGAAAATATAAAAATATTTTTTGTGAAAAAAATAGTCATAACAACTGTCATAACCGTAATCAAAAAAAGTTTTCACATTATATTTATTATGAAAAATATTTTAATATGATTTTTTATATATAAAATTTTACATTAAAGTTTGATAAAACAATAGGCAAATTACATAATATAATGATCAAAGATTAGAAAATTAATTTGTGTATTTTTCTGATTTTTTGAAATAAAGAGGAAATTTTATATACTTAACTTATGAACTTTTTGAACTTAAATTACTATATAATAAGCATATTAAAAGATAACAAAAGTAGCATAATATTTATTACAATTTTTTATCTATAATGCATTTAATTTTAGTTGCAAAATTTGGGAATTTTAACTTTTTATATAATAAGCAAAATTTGCAATAATTTTTATCGTAAATATTTTACAAGCAAATTTACTTGCAAAAGTTTTTAAATTAGCTTATAAAAAAAATTCTTTACTTATATTTTATATAAAAAGTCATTGAAATATTTATCTATAAACATGTAGAAAAATATAATTTGTATTATATATTATAAAATTGCAGGCAAATTGGCCTAGAAATTTTATAATCTATGACAATTTGTCACATGCAAATTTCTATTAGTAATATAACAGACTATACTTTAATAAAAGTAAATAAAATTATTTTAAAAATTTTTTTCTGGAAAAACAAATTCTCAAATAATCAATCTTCTTAGTCGTTTTTTATTACCATTTTTATTTATTATTATTATTACTTTATTATTCTATTATATTATTTTTTCATAAATAAAGTCAGAATATATATTATATTATGGATCATTTTAATGCTCATCAGGAGGTGATTTTCACCATATCATGTGATTTATTTTTTTATAATAAAATTTAAATTTTTTCGATTTTGATAAAGACTAAAAAAAGAAATAAAATTTTTCCAATTTTTATTATAGCATTGTATAATAAATATTAAAATAAAAATACAATATAAATGAATAAAAATGTGTAGAATTTTCTTCTTTTTATGAATATTTTATTAAGATTATTAAGTAAAAAATGATGTACACTCCCCTGCCAAAAGTATTGGACTACCCTAAAAATTAATAAAAAATCAGATTTTTAATAATAAAGTTACAATTATTTAAATTATTTAAAAGTTTAAAAGTGTAAAACACTATTTAAAAGTATTTTTTCATGTAATTAATAATAAATTTTACAAATATAGACAATTTTTAAAATGAAAAAATTTTCAACTTTTTAACTAGAGCAGTTACAGTTAACTAAATATTAAAAACTGATTTTTTGACTAAAAAATAACTTATGTTCCAAAAATCAGAAAGATTGGATTGATAGTTATTGAGAAATTTAACTTTGAAAATCATAAATTTTGTAATAAATTAAATAAATTATCAATTTTGGCTGAATTTTGAGGATTTTCAACAGCAGATTTCTTAACAACTACCAATTCAATCTTTCTAATTTTTGGAATATAAGCTATTTTTTAGTCAAAAAATTGATTTTTGATATTTAATTAGCTGTAAATGCTTTAGTTAAAAAGTTAATAATTTTATCATTTTAAAAATTAACTATATCTGCAAAATTTACTATTAATTGCGTAAAAAAACACTTTTATATAGTGTTATACACTTTTAAACTTTAAAATAATTGTAATTTTTATTATTAAAAATCTGATTTTTTATTTATTTTTAGGGTGGTCCAATACTTTTAGCAGGGAAGTGTACAGTGACACCTCAATATAACAAAGTAGGCATCTGGAATTATTATAAAAATATGCATAAAAATAAAATTTGTTAGTACCATTAGCAAAAATATATATATCTTCACAAGCATTAACTGTCCCATCATAAAAATGGAGATCCTAGCAGTTTCGAATCTGCTGAACAATTTTCACTTAATAGAGGAAGTCAATTTACTTTGACCGAAGTGTGCTTCATTTGCTCTGAAGTTAAAAATGAAAAAAAATAAATTTGTGAGTTAGTACTGTTAGAAAAAATACATATAACTTCACAAGCATTAACTGTCCCATTATGAAAATAGAGATCTTAGCAGTTTCAAATCCGCTGAACAATTTTCACTTATAGAGGAAGTCAATTTACTTTGACCAAAGTATTTTCCGAACGCTCTGAAGTTAAAAATAAAAAAATAAATTTGTGAGTTAGTACTATTAGCAAAATACACATAACTTCACAAGTATTATCTGTACCTTCATGAAAATTGAGATCCTAGCAGTTTCGAATCTGCTGAATAACTTTTACTTAATAAAGGAAGTCAATTTACTTTGACCAAAATGCTTCTCATATGCCCTAAAATTAATAAATAAAATTGAAAGTTCAAAATTAATACTTTTATTAAAAATATAGGTTTCTTCATAAATATTTTATCTAACCTTATGAAAATTGAGATGTATAGGTTTAATAATGTATTCAAAAAGAAGTTTCAGTAAAAGTAAAGATTGTTTACAAAAACAGTTTGGGAGAGTTTTTTTTTAAAAAAATATCTATATCTGATAAACAAGACACATGCATTATAAAAATCAAGGTGAAATTCACCAAAAGTGAATGTAAAATTAATCCTTATATTATACTATTTTTTGATTGATTAAAATCATATAATAAAATTATAAATCATAAACTATTTACAAAAAACAAATAATAAGTCATGTAATTTATACAGATCATATAATATTATATGGCATTACTGATTATTTTAGTTTATAAAATGTTTTTTATTTATAATTATTTAATAAATTTTTTTTTTATTAAGAAAATTCAAGATTTGAGTATCCAAAATTATATAATTTATTATAATTTATATTATACATTAAATTTTTAAATGATAACTGAGTGAAAATTGCAGGCAAATATGTTTGCAAAGATTTATAAATAAAGGAATTTTCAGTTTTAGATAGGTTTTAATAAATAATTTTAATATATTTAAAACTTGTCCAAAATTTTATTAAATCCTAAAAATCTGTCTAAAGTCAACATTATAAGTAAGTATAATCTGATAGCAACATTAAAATGACTTTTTTATATTTAATATGTTTTTGAATTTACTAAGTAATCCCTTATCATAAATTTTAATAAAAACTTATATTTTTAACTTATAAGTAAATATACAAAAGCAAAGAACAATATATTTATACCTCTCCAATTATGATATAATTATTACTTAGTCTAGTGTTAATAACTAAAAAAAGTAAAATATAAATTATAGATTATTTATTATTATTTTTCAAAAACATATAGGCAGATTTGACACATTACATGTGATAATTTTATAGTAAATGGGAATTGGTTACTATTGGTATGATACGTCAAATCAGCCCATATGATAATATTTTTATATGAAAGTACAAATTATACTTCTCAGCGTAATCAATTTTCAAATGCCATAATATTACAGCATAATACTGAATTGCGTATTAACGTAACATAATTCATTTATATTGATGTAATTAATTTGCACTGACGTATTAAATTGTACTGATGTAATTAATTTTATATTAGACGTAATTATTTAACAAGCTAATAAAAAAAATTTTAAAAATAATTCTTCAATATTTATATAAAATATAAAGTATTTTCTGATCAAGCAAAATGGCATTATATAGTTCTAGTTTGATACCACTCAAGTATTCATTAACGGCTACAGCAAAATCATTTGAAATAAATATTTATTTTCACTTTAATAAATCATTTGTATTCTTTATTTATAACACTGCATCAACCATAGCTTTTCCAAGTCATTCTAAAGCTATTCCCTATAAAAATAAAGAAAAAGAAATGTTAGAACGTTTCTTTAAGTCAATCTACAAAAACTCCCTCCATTCAACTTACCCAAGATCTCCAAGACCGTTCCCAAGTAATTTCCTACAAAATAAAGAAAAAAGAAACGTTAGAATGTTTCTTTTTAAATTAATTTTACAAAAACTCCCTTCTTTCAACTTACCCGAGATCTCCAAGATGTTCTCAAGTCATTCCTTACAAAAATAAAGAAAAAAAGAAACATTAAAATGTTTCTTTAAGTCAAACACAAAAATTCCCTCCATTCAACTTACTCGAGATCCTTCAAAACCATTCTCAAGTCTTTCCTTTCAAAAATAAAGAAAAAAAGAAACGTTAAAATGTTTTTTTTAAATTAATTTTACAAACTCTCTCCTTTCAACTTACCCAAGATCTCTAAGACATTCTCTGGCCATTCCTACAAAAATAAAGAAAAAAGAAATGTTAGAATGTTTCTTAAATTAATTCCCCAAACTCCCTCTATTTGACTTATCCGAGATTTCTAAGACCGCTTCTTGGTGTTTTCTGCAAAAATAAAAAAAGAAACATTAGAACGTTTCTTTTAAATTAATTTCCCAAACTTCCTCTATTCAACTTACCCAAGATCTTTCAAGATCATTTTCAAGTCATTCCCTATAAAAATAAAGAAAAAAGAAATGTTAGAATGTTTCTTTACCCAAACTCCTCTTTAGAATTTTACCATTTTTTATTTTTCCCTAAAATCTAAAAGTCCGTTTTCTACAAAAAAAAACCATTTTTTTTAAGAAAAATTCGGTTCAAAAAAACTGAAAAACTGATTAAAATGATTTAAATAAAAATTTATTTTTTCAGTTTTTTTCAGTTTTTTAAACCAAAATTTAAAATATATTTTTTTTTTATTATTCGGTAAACTTTTTTTTAAAAAAAAAGATTATTTGTAACGATCAGTGCAGTATAAATCATATGACCAAAACTAGCTGATTAATCTGAAATGCCGTAATTAATTTGACAGGTTAATTTAATTACAGCATATAGGCATTTTCAAAATTTGTAACCGTAATTATTATGGCATATTACGTCAGGTATAATGCCATAATTAAATCAGAAGTATAGTACAAATATTTAATAATCAGTGAAAATAATAAAACTATTTCTATATTTCTAGAGAACTTCTTTTAATATTTATTGTAAATTTTATTTACATAATAGGCAAATCATTTATTACAGTCAACCCTTGATATAAGGCCAGTTCATAATTATTTGATCGGCATTTTTGATTACCAATTTAATTGGCGATCAGACTTGAACCACCAAAATCATTGGACGTTTTGGTCGATCAGCCACCCAATCAAACAGTTTTAAACTGGCCTATAGTAAACCCTAGGTTCTGAACTTCAACTTCACTTTAGGGCTATAGTGAAGATTTTAAGCAATTTGATTGGCTACTTCACTATAACGAGGGTAAATTAATTATAAGTGTATTTAAAATTCATTATATCAAGGATTCGCTATATCAAGGGTTGACTGTATATTAAATGCAATTAATATAGTATAAAAAAATAAGTGTCATTGCAGATTAGGATCTTAAACATCTTTAATATAATTCATATTAAAGGTTTATATATTAATTCTAATCAGAATTATAATTATAGTACATAATAGTTTTAAAATTTTATTATTATAGTACATATTACTATTTTTAAGAAATCTACTGATTGGATTTTAATAGAATTTTTATTATTGGATCTGTCTTGATAAAGGAATCTATTGATAGTAAAATTACATTTCTAATATTAATATTGATTTAGTTATTATAAAAAATGCATTTTATTATTTATTATTTGTAGTAGAAAGATTGTTATGCCCAATTGGTGCATTTATAAATTCCATAATGTTGCCTTTTAATTCTTCACTGACTTCATAAGGACGGAAAATCCATTTTTCAATAATATTTAATACTTCTTTGGAAGATGGCCTTTTTAATGAATCTTCATTCCAACATTTTTTCATTAAATCTACAGAGTTTTTGCAGATTACACAAATTAACTTTTTATATAATATATATTATACAAATATATTGTTATGTATTACTATTATATTGGTTATAATGCAAAAAGATATCTTTATCACATAAAATATTACATTCAGTATATATACTTATTTATTTTATATTACTGTATGTACTGACTGGTATAATAATAATTAAACCAATATATTTGTAATACATTAATCAATAATGATTTGTGTTAATGAATAATAACTTGTCAAAGATATACATATTATATTATTTAGGTGGTATTAGAGTTTTAAACAGTCAGCTCAATTCAGGTAATCTGATAACCTAATCTGAAAAATTCTGACCTAATCTGACTTGAAGTTTTTATTTAAAATTTAAAATCAAATATTTCTATTAATATTAATACATTTGAAATGAAATAAGTACCATTATTATACAGCCTATTAGAATCATGCCGATCTTGGTAAACCATTATTTTTGCCAGTAAAAAGGGTGGGTAAAAATATCGGTTATGTATAAAATAACACGTTATTATTTAAAAAAGTAGATTTTTTATATAAAAACTGTTAATATTAGGTATGATCTTATGTGACTTACATAATAATACAGCTATTAGGTAACATATCGGTCACCCCTATGGGGTGACCAATATTTTTACCCCCATCCAATAACTAAAATTTATCATCTTATCAAGATGAATCTAATGAACTATAATTGAACATTTTCTAATCACTGGATGCCAAGATATCGCTTGTTTAATTTGATTATTATAATTTTAAAGCACATAATTATAAAATAATATATGAATGCAAAATATATTAATATTGCACCAAATTTAATGATTTAACTACCATTAGATTCATCTTAATGAGACAAATTTAATGAGTTATATATTATTAATTTCTGATCACTAGTTATTAAAAAAACTAAAAAAACTAAAAAAACTGAATTTTCAATTTTTTTTTATGAATTAAAACTTAATCTGACCTAACCTGAACCTAATATACACATTTTCCACAATCCCACTTACACATCACAAAAAAAACATATAGTCATATAAAAATGAGACTTTGATTTATTATTTGTAAGAAATAATTATATATTGCAATTCATATTGCATAGTAAAAGTATTCTGATCTTTTAAAGTAAAGAATATGTTAGAGATTATAGAAAATTACATTTGCAATTCATACTGCGCTATATAAAAGTATTAAGGTAAAGAAGAATATTATAAGAATATAGAAAAATTACACATTGCAATTCATATTATGTAATAAAAAGAAAAATATTTATAGTGTTGTAAAAGACTTATTCGTAAAGAATGTATTGAGAAAATTAGAATAAGTGTCGTGATTAGAACAGTAGGTCAAAGCTCTAGACCATCTACCCTTCAGATGGCGTAAGATTTATTTGGTAGATATAATGCGTAAGGGCCTTGGGTACAATATGATAATTGGTGATTTATTACTTGCTTTATCGAATATAAATTCTCTAACTTCTGTCCTAATACTGAGCCCGACCAAAACATGAAGGAGATTATCTTTTTGTAGGTCTTGAATCATCATGTTCGTGTAGTTAGATAGAGTGGGATATTTTATTGGATCTAAGTGTTTTATTATTATATTCACCGTCTTTACGAGCGGTGGTTTTGGATTTAGCACTTGTGGAAGCAATTTCAATGTTTTTTTTCCAGATCTTTCTAGTTGTCTTCCTGGAACTATCGTCAGAGCTAACCCCATGTCCTGATCTTCCTTTTCTGATAAAGTTACTTCGTTTTGCTCCTTTAAAAAAATTTTACAAGTTTGGCATATATACATAAAAATGAGTGATAGAATGGATACAAATCAATAGACTTACCAACTGGTCTTTGTTGAGACTCATTTTCAAATTTTTGATCAATGAATTCTTCGTCTTCATAAGGTTTGCCTTCCTCGAGCCATTTATTATATTCAGTCCAATCCACAGAAGACAAATCTTTTACTTGCTTCTTCTAACTCTTCTTCCGTGAATTGAGGAAACAGAGAGCGAGGACACTGAGACTCAGTCATATTTGCGAGTTTTTCTTTAGTTTAGTAGTTTGATGTGACGTCACTGTGGTTTTGGGAGAAGATGAGAGGATACTGATTAAATAACTCATTAGGTTACACATTAGTTTGTATAATAGTTTGTACTACTTACGCTGTATATGTTGAGTATTTCAGTATTCACCGTGATTTCCGTGATTTATAAATTGCATATCGATTTCACGTGATCGTTCAGTGTCGCACAAATGATATACAATTTGATTCTCCCATATCCTTCTATGAAACCTCCAGCCCTCATTAGAATTTCCTTAGCTATCTGGACATCTAATCTGGGATTAACAAAATTCTTTTTAAGCTCATCAAAATCATGCCTTAATTTCAGTATTTTAGCTATAAGCGAATACCCTGACTTTAAACTTAAGTTCAGCATTCTCAATAGCAGTTTTTCTCGTGCGCTAGTGCATTCACTCTTATTGATAAATGAGACAATTCTCTCTAGTGTTCCGTATAATAGACTATTTCGTTGCTGTATCATATTTGTTGTGATTCCCCAAAAAAAACCCCCCATTTATTCACGAGTACAAAGTAATTCCCTTTTGATGTTGAGATTAGTAATAGGCAACCATAGTTTATTGGAAAGTAATTCGATCGATTTGTTCCAAAAAGTACTGATTGTTGCGTGTGTTCTATTTGCAATGTTTTTTCCGGAAATACCCACAGGTGGGATTATTCCAATTGTATTTTCTTGCATACGGAATATATTTTTATGTTCAATAATAACCAATATTTCATGTCAAAATATCAACACAAGTAATTTATATGCTAGGAATAGTCATATAGGTGTATAATGTGGGTGGGATCAAATGTCCACAAAGTTACAACGTTCCTTTGATTAAAAAATATATAGCGTGAGTATAATGGTGACGATGGAATAGTGTATTAACAAAGTAAACAATTCAATCTAATAAATAATTCATACTCAACTACTTCTGCAATATCTCCATTCTATATACTTTGTCTGTTAGTAATCGGGAACCAAATTATTCGTGTGCTAATATAAATGTTCTCCTACTATACTCTTTCTGAGACAGGTAGAATGTTTAGATTGTGTCTTCAGATATTCTAGAGTGTGTAGTATTTTTGTACGCATAGTTCCACTAAGAGTTGATCAAACTATGTCCAAGATAATGGCAGACACTTTTGCACGTCTCTTTGGCTCATTTGATTGCAAACCAAAATTCGTTTTGTCCAAATGTCGTGTCATTATTTCAAAGTTATGTTTATTGCAAAAAAAAATAGTAACCTGATATGAAAAAGGTAATAGGTGCACCAATAGCATTCTTAATTTTTTAAGGGACCAAACTCTAATCGCACGTGCGATCTAATCACACATATTCCACGAAAAAATAATTAACTGTTAATACCCAAAGTAAAATATATAAAATGACAATTAATATCCGTAATAGTGAATTAATGATGTGTACATAGAAAAATGGAATCGCCGATTTCTAATTTTTAATTCTCAAAAAATGGAAATATCCGAATAATAATTTCAAGTATATATGTAGAATTCACTCAATTCAGAGAATTGGAAAATTGAAAATGCTTTTATTATGTTATACTTAACAGTCTATAATCATGTCTGAGAAATTAATGTATGTACCTCAGAAGTTTACGGAAAAAAATTGAGTTTCTGCGTAAAAAACCTGAAACTTTGTTAGGATATAAGCGTTCATATTTCAAACAAATACGAAATTTGGTATAAAAGCTTTCTCTTTACGAAGAAATCGAATTTTTCTGAATGCAATCAACATGTAAAAATTATGCATGAAAAGTTTACTATTTGTGGGTCCATTTTATATTAAAAAGCGGGATAACTCAGAAACAATAACTCTCGACGAATGACACCAAATTTTGGATGAATGTCTAAAAAAAAAATACAATAAATTCGAAAAAATATTTCAAAAGTCTGTTAAAGATTGAATATTATCAAACATTAATAATTGGATGAATTATATGTTAAAAAAAAGTAATGACACTCTAACTCTCGAAAATTCGCTCCACATCATAATTCACTGCTTAGTTACTTGTATGGAAGTATATAGGTTTAAATGCGAGTGAAAAATCATTCCGCAATAAAAATATCAATAATGTAAAGAGTCACGCAACCGGAAACTGTTCATTAACTGTTTATGATCATAACATAATTACTTTTAGTTGCCTTTTTAACGTACTACAGCATAATTTAAACGACGTCGTTGTTGGCGTAAACAGGATCATAGTACGTTATATACTGTATAGCGCAAATTTTATCTCGGGATTAAAACACAGTATTATAATCAGGTGAATTCGAAACCCGTGTAAAATATCACACTCGACTCCGAAAAATCATCGGATATTGATACTCTTACTTGTCCATCAAAGTAATCAAACTAACTCGATACCTTCCAGAATTATTGCACCAATTTCTACTGCATCACAAGTCACATGATACTGTGAGCGCTCTTTCTCGTAAAAAAAGTAAAGCATTCAATAAAGTTTTTGCCCATATTGGGCTTTTATTTTCTAACAATGTGTACATGTCTATCTTACTATTATCAGTATTATGGATAACGTTTGATGTTTGATAGATTGACAAAACTGCATATACTGCTTCACGAGGTCATGTCACAAAACCAGTTACGTAACTGTGTATTACCAATTTCCTAAAAACAGAGATATCAGTTATCCATCAAGAGATAAAACGCCATCTAAAGAGAAATTAATTGCTCACGTTAGTAAGGATGTAAGGATGTTAACCTAACAAATCAGATGAATGATTCTTTGATACGGATGAAGAGAAATGTAATTACTTATAACTTTTTTTTGGAATCTTTTGGTTCTGGTATGTTTCACACAAAAATGTCGGCTTAAATTTTCGTCTTTTTCATATTTGCCAATAACTTACTTATTCTTGTTTTATAGATATTATTTCTAATTTTTACTTTCATGGATTAGTTAGACTAGTAATACTTCTGACTTTAAATTAATTAAAAAATTCTTATAAATTTTTCTTGATCCGAGTGAATATCTATATGATACTGGTTATATTTTTGGCTGGCATTAGAGATAATTCTGGTAGAATGATGAATAATATTCAACGGCAAAGTAAGATAATTACTATAATCTAATTGAAATCAATAAAAATCTGTTGGTACGGTAATCGATCATTATAATAATCTCACCTTAAAATGCTCAATAAAACTTTATCAATTTTGCTTCAATGAAGCTGTAATCATTAATTAATTTAAAGTTTAGATATCTCTATTTTATTTTAAGTTTAATTAACAATTCATTAACAATATTTAATATTTTTAGTAACCACAAAAAAAAAAAAAGATTCTTATCAGCAAGTAATCAAAATATAAAACGTAATAGTTGGTCATATTTTGTTTTACCTTTATTTGTAAAAACAAACAAACAAACAAACAAAATTATAAAATTATTATTTCGATTTCGTTATAATTGATGAGTGTAATAATTATACAAATCTATAAGCGACTAGCATATTTTTGGCGCGTAAAAGAAAGCCGCGAATATTACACTATTAACGAAAGATAGGTTGATAAAGTTTCGTGATATGTTGATATGTTTAAGTTTATGCATGCATTAATTATTATTTTTTGTACCTCAAAAATGATCACAAATGACGTCCATGAATATTTGAAAAGATTGCTTGATTTAGTAATAGTAATAAAAAGGTATTGATTTTTATTGATTATACGAGAGAATCATAAGAAATTACAGTAATTATGATTAAATATTTAAATTTATTAATGAAACAAGTTCATGTATTCATAACAACAATACAATTTTATCAATTTTATGAATTAATGGACACAAATATTGTGTATAATGGTACCTATTCGATATAATTATTATAGTGATACAAATAATACAATACCACCAAAAATATGAACGGATGAAATATCGGAGTTGCTGATAACATATCTAACATATCTTTCATTCATATCAACGATAACACCATAACACCTTTCTTTTTGTATTTTTTTTTTTCATGACGTAAATGACATATGAGATAAATAATCGGGTGTAATCCTCCGAAGATTAATTATACGATGAAACTTTGTACAGCTTCATGCCAAGATTTCCTCGAGTTTTGTGATTTGTTTGTTAGAATTTAAAATTTTTTTAGAACGTTGAAGGGATTAAAAGGGGTCTTTTTTCCATTTTGGTTATTTTAAATAACTTTTTTAATCTAAGATAATTTTTTTTTAGGTTCATAATTAGTAATTGCATTATTGTTTGTTACAATATTATATCATATTCAATAATTCGATTGATAAGTGAATGAAATAAATTCATTCGATTACTTGCAAAAAAAAAAATGTAACAATAGATAGAAACTAAAAAAAAATTCTATTGATTTTAATATTTTTGATCGAATAAAAAAGATATAAAAAAAAAAAATTACTGATACTTTGTTAAAAAAAAAAAAAAAAATTTTATTTTTTTTAAAATTTTTAAAAAAAAAAAAAAAAAAAAAAAAAAAAAAATTACTGATACTTTGTTAAAAAAAAAAAAAGATTTTCAATAGAAATATCTTTATTAAGAGTTGAAAGTTTATAAAAATATTTAAAATATTTAAAATATTTGAAATTGTTATATTAATTTGTCTATTACAATAAAATTATCTTAAATTGTATCTTACAATAAATTATTTAATCTGGATATTTATCTAATTTATCTAATTTGTATATTATTTAATTTATTTAATTTATATATTAAAATATCATATATATTAGAATATTGTATATATTAAAAAAATTGTAAATAATATATATATATATATATAAAAATATTGTAAAATAATATAGATATATATATTAAAATGTTGTAAATAATATATATGTATATATATTAAAATATTGTAAATAATATATATGTATATATATTAAAATATTGTATATTGTATATTAAAAATAAAAATATCTGAATTATAAATTATTTAAGTTGTATATTACAATAAAATATCTAAATTGTATATTACAATAAATTATCTAAATTGTATCTTACAATAAAAATTACTATAATAATTTACATTATTATTCCTTATCTAATTATTTTGATGAATTTATAAATATTTATTACATATTTTTTAAAATGGAACATAATCTTGCATTTAAAAAAAAAAAAAATTTTTCATTTTTTAAAAAAAAAAAAAAAAAAAAAAAAAAAAAAAATTCTTTTTTTTTCTTTCATTATGTTCCAAATAAAAGGAATAAATTCGTTTTTTTTTTTTTGAATTAGGACTAGTTTCTACTTTCCTTTTCTCAAAATATAATATTTTTCACATATTGCAGGATTATTTATATTAAAAAGGAAACATTTTTTCTTTGTTAAATAGAAATGAATTCCTCCCCTATTTTTATATTCAATTTTTTAAATTTGAATCAAAAAATCTAATTATGGTACTTTTAAATGAACCTAAAATTTTATAAATGGATCTTTAAAAAGTAAAAAATCGTAATTAATTCCTATAAACAATGATAACGTGATTTTAAATACTAGATTTAAAAAGGTATAGTAAAAATTTATTAGGAATAAATATTTTTTTTATTTTAGCCAAGAATAAAAAAAAATAATAAGGATTAATTTATAGAACAAGTAATAACACCGCATAAATAATGAAACTACGCAATTCGGTCAAACTTTGTTAATGATTGTAACGAAAAGGATTGTCACGCCAAAATTGTGATGCATGTGTAATTTATTTAACTTTTATAATAAATCATTGTTATTCATTTGATTCTTTTTTAGAAAAAAAATTTTTGGAATCAAAATCGATTATTGCCGATTGTCAAAGATTTTCAACAAAAAAAGCCTTTTTTTTAACGGATGTAACCTAAAAATTTTCGAATTTAAAATTTCCTTTTTTAAATACAAGTGCATTATAATGTATAATAAAAAAAAAAAAAAAATTTCAGTTTATCATAAAACTATATATAAACGGGCATATATATATATAACGGATTAAATTTAAATACTGTAAATAATAATACAGAACAAAAAAAAAATCAACAAAAAAAAAAAAATCAATTAAAATTTTAAAGATTACTTTTTTTATTTTTTTTTATGAAACAAAATGTCAATAGAAAGTGATAAAGATGAAATCACATTATCAAATATGCCTCAAAATGATGAGGAAATACAACCATCACAAAATTCTGATAATGCCGACCCAGGAAGAAATAAAATTTTTGGTGTTTTTTATGGTATTGGTGTAAACATAAATAACGTAATTGGGTCAGGCATTGTCACTTCACCAGGAATTATTTGGAAGATGGTAAAATCTCCTGGGATCGTATTATTATTATGGACAATTGGTGGATTAGTTAGCATGGCGGGTTCGTTAACTTATGTTGAACTTGGAGTTATACATAGGATAAGTGGTGGAGAAACAAAATATTTACAAACTGCTTTTCCAAATCCAAAACTTATGATTAGTTACCTCTTTAGTTTTATGTATATTTTGTAAGTGTGAAATCCTGTTAATAACTTTTGATTTTGCGTTATATTTAATAACTTTATTATTTTTTAGCGCAATTCGACCAGGTATCTTGAGTGCCGTTTTACAATCTGCGGCTCAGTATTTATGGTATACTGTTAATGGAACTCGATATGATGTATCGTTTCAACCAGATAAAGATGGTTGGCACCTTCCTTTTTCTCCATTTTGGTAATTGTTAAATAAAATGATTTTAAAATCTAATAATATCAAAAGATAAATATAAAATAAATAAAAATAAATAATTTTTTTTTTTTTTTTCAGGTATATAAAAATAATAGCGGTTGTAATCCTATTTATTATAACTTTATATCATATGCTAAGTAATAGATGGGCAAATTATATAAATCAATCATTAGCGGCCATTAAGTTAGTCACATATACAATAATAGCATTTGCAGGAATTTGTCGATTACTTGGAAATTGGTCAACAAGTCGGATAAATTGGCAACAACCAATAAGTGGAAATACAGATCTTACAGCCTATTCTTCCTCTATATTATTGGTAATATAAACAGTATAACTGTATAAGCTTTTTCATTAAGGAATTTTTACTTAGATATTATGGTTTTTTTTTTTATTTTTTATAGATTATGTTTAGTTATGATGGATGGAATAGTTTGAACTGTAAGTTGCACAAGATTAAAATTAAAATTTCTTTTTAATTAACAAATTATTTGATTTTTTACAGATTCACTTGATGAATTTCGTAAACCGGAAAAGAAGCTCATATACAGTAATAGTATTAGTGTTGGAATTGTTACATTAGTGTGTATGTACTGTATATCAATTATTTAGTAAATAATTTATATGATGTATATGATGTTAACATTATTTTTCTTTTTTACGTTCGTCGTTGTACAGATCTTCTTGTAAATATATCATTCATTTCAGTTGTACCAGAACAATCCATAAATACAACTGACACTGATGAAACAATAGCTGCAACATTCTTTCGTCAATTATTTGGTGGATCTGAAGTAATGGTTAGAATTTTCACCGCTCTAGTTGTACTTTCCGTAGTTGGTACAGCTGCTTCAACAGTATGGAGGTAAATGAATTATAATAAGTTATAATAAATTATAATAAGGTATAATAATATTATGATAATTAAATCATTTTAAAAATTTATTAAATTTTTTTTTTAGTGGTTCAAGAGTTGTTGTTGCAGCAGCAGGATCAAATTTTTTCCCTGTATATTCATATGAATTAAGAACTTGGAATAAACATTTTGATACACCAATTAATGCTTTATTCGCACAATTTATTTGGTGTTCATTAATTATATTTTTTGTTGGTGGTAGTTTTACTGTTACAGGTTTTATGTTATTTTCAGCATTTTCAATGTATAGTTATTGGATTTTTTATTTCGCTACTGGTATAGGATTATTGGTATGTAGGATAAGATTCTTTTTAAAATGGTTTAAAAAAGGTTAATTAACAATAATTTGTTTTATAGGTAATTCGGTATAGAAATAGAAGGAGATTACATAGAGAATTATATATTTCTGGAAATCAAGAAAATCCACCTAGATTATCAGAAGATGAAGAAAAATTTTATAAAGCACCATTAATTGCAATTGGAGTATTTGTATTATCAGGATTTTTTATATTATCATTTTCTTTTGTGGTAAATGATCAATGTCCAGGACTTGGACCAAAACAATGTAGACTACAACAATTATCACCTATATTAATTAGTTATGGATTCCTTTTAATAGCAGTAATATTTTGGTATATATTATATGTTTGGTGGGAATCAAAGAAAGCTAAAAGAATTATTAGAATAGCAGCTGAAGATAATGATAAAGTAGAAATTACCGTATAGCACTGAAGCACTAATACCCCGGGTTTTAAATCAGGTACCATCAGTACTAGAAGAATTTACTAGAAGAATTTAACATATTATATAGGTGTTTTTATATAGGGTACGCCAAAAAAGTTAATCAGTGCTATATGGTAATTTTTTTAATTATTTTTAATTATTATTAATGTATAATAGTAAATAGATTATTGGTTTTTTTTTATGTATTTTATTATTATTATTATTTATTTATTTTTTTATGTAATAATTTTTAATCTTTCTTAAAAGAAAAAAAAAGAAAAAAGTAATCATTAAAAAAAAAAAAGATCTTTTGATCGATTTATTTATTTATTTTTTTTCACGAAAGCTTTTTATTTTGTCTTTTTCGTTTCTGAACTTACATTAGGTTAAAAAATTGGTATCGGTTAAATAAAATATTGAATTTTCGACTATTTCGACTATTTCGACTATTTCAACTTTGGGGAACAAATTTATCTATAATACAAAAAAGGTAATTATATTAATTTGAGGTTTTTTATATGATAATTTGGTATAATTATAATTTTTATACTAATTATTATTATATTATATATTCTCATATATATATAATTTGGTTATCCTAATTCCTTAAGTAGGATAAACTCTATTAATTTGCAAATCTAAGGTAATAATTTGCCAAATCTATGAAATCTAAGAAATTTAAGGTAAAAATTGCCGAATTTAAAATTCAGGATATTTGAAAAATTTAATTTTATTTTATTAATAGTTCTGAAATTCTGAAATTTTAAATTCGATAATTTTTAACATTATTTTAAATTCGAAAATTTTTAAAAAATGTAATTATTACCCTTAATTTAAATTCAGTATGTTAAAAATTATCCTTACATTAAATTTAGTAAGGCCATACAAATCTAATTTTTTTGGTTTTCATAATGTAAAATGAGTTAAATGATCCTGTAACTCTTGCTTTTAATTTTTTTTTTTTTCCAAAAAAATTTTATATGTAAAAATTCATATAAAAATTTTTTTTAATTTTACATGTAAAAATTCATGATATTTTTTTTTAATTTTACATGTAAAAATTCATATGATATTTTTTTTTTAATTTTACATGTAAAAAATCATATGAAAAAGTTTTCTTAAAGAGTTCTAATTTTAAAAGAGTGCTGATTTTAAATTCATATGATATTTTTCTAATTTTATATATAAAAATTCATATGATTTTTTTTTTTTAAAGAATTCCCGGGATATGAAAACCAATTTTATTACTTTGTGTCGCTTAAGGATTGAAATTATTGAATAATTCAAATTCAGTTAGTATTGAAATTTCAGTTATGACCTTTTAACCGCAAAAATACCGTAGTACATGAACCTTAGAACGCGGGGCATAGTACCTTCGTGTATCTTAGCTTTTACATGCACCCCTTATTACGTGATTTATGATCGGGGTATTTGGGTATCGTTACATGTAACGGTTCTGGATCATAAGATCGTCAAAGAATGAAATGTTTTATTTAAGGGGTATTTAACTTGTAAATAGGGGTACTTTGTACCGTCGGGCCGCAAAATATACGCAATATACGCAATATGCACAATATACGCAATATACGCTCCAGGGAAATTTAAGGACGAATGCAACGGGGGCAATATGCGCAATATGCGCAATATACGCAATATACACAATATACACAATATACGACAGCGGTTCTGAATTTAAATTTCGAATAAATACCAATATTAACTTTTAATTTATAACAATCTTACATGATGTTAAACACGTAACGAATTATATATATTTAGAAATTTAATTATTAGAAAAACCATAACAGATAAATTCGAAAAACCGAAGATATAAATGAATATAATAAATATACTGTACATATATTAACCTTTCATGAAAACTCATTTAAATGATTTAGTTTTCATTTTTAAATGAGTGAACAGTCGTACAAAAGAAATTATTGTTGTTTATTTTGTGTACGTGGAAATTTGATTGCCTTTTTCCTTAATAAGTGTAGAATTTATTTGACATCTCGATCACCAGTTAATTACTATAGATCTTTGTGATGATGCGGTCAAATTGATCATCTCGAGATTTAACTCCGTTAACTCTTAGGGTAATCATTTAATTAATCACCATTAAATTAGATTTATTATTTAATTAATTAAGATATTTTACGCTTTACTATATTAGAGTGGGATGATAATCATGTCGATCAGGAAGTTGTTTGTTTGTTGAAATTTATTTTACATTATTTTTTATTTGGTTTAGTAAGCGTTTAATGGTAATTTAATTTTTGAAAACGAAAGTCCGAAATAAAAATATTTGCCTAATTTTTTTTTTTTCAAGTTTCACATTTCATTACTTTAATTAAATAATTTTATTGTGAACCAAAAATGGTAATTTAGAAACTCGGATATTGATATCGGAAAAGATTTGATTCGATTGAAATTCCTTGCATTATTAAAAAAAAAATATATATATTTGAATTTAACACATTAAACAAGTATTTACAGTACAAAGTAAGGCAACAATATAAGGAATAATAAACAAATAAATAATTATCCTTATTTAGTTTTTGATAGTGAAGATTATTAATTATTCTTAATATCGATAATTAAAAAAAAAAGAAAAAAAAAGAATTTTTTTTTTTTTTTTTTTTTTTTTTTTTTTTTAAAAAAAAAAAATTGTTTCTTTTTTTTTTCTCTTTACTTAAATTACAACGAAAATTTTTTTTTTTTATGTTTATTACAAGAATTTTTTTAAGCGAAACGAAAAAATGTCTATAATTAATAATGAAATCACACAAGAAAATATGGCTCAAATGGAGAGGGAAACAAATCAAGTGATAGAACCATCATTATCAAATTCTCCTTCAAAATTATCTTTGATAGATGATCAAACGAAAGGTCCCAATGAACTTTTGGGTGTAGTCTATGGTATTGGTATGAATGTAAATAATGTAATCGGCTCGGGGATCGTCACTTCTCCTGGTATTATTTGGAAAGCTGTAAAATCTCCTGGGATCGTATTATTATTATGGATAATTGGTGGTATCGTTAGCATGTCTGGTTCTTTATCTTATGTTGAACTTGGTGTTATTCATAAAATAAGTGGTGGTGAAACAAAATATTTACAAACTGCTTATCCAACTCCAAAAAATATGATGAGTTATCTTTTTAGTTTTATGTTTATTTTGTAAGTATAAATTTTATAATATTTATAATAATTGATTTTTATTAATTAAAAATTAATTCTATTTTAGTGCAATTCGACCTGGTCTTATAAGTGCTGTTTTACAATCTGCTGCTCAATATTTTTGGTTTACTATTAAAGGTTATCGTTATGATCAAGATATATTAGAACAAGATACAAGTGGTTGGAAACTTCCTTTTTCTCCATTTTGGTAATTAAATAGGTTTAATAGTTTTAATAGTTTTTTTTCATATTTTTTACTATTGTTAGATTTAATGCTATAATTTTCGTCTATCTTAGGTCTATAAAATTAATGGCTGTTGCTTTATTATTTATTATAACTTTATATCATATGCTCAGTAATAGATGGGCAAATTATATAAATCAAACTCTTGCTATCATAAAATTAACTACTTATTCAATTATTGCATTAGCTGGAATTGTTAAATTGATTTCAAATTGGCCTGAAAGTAAATTAAATTGGCAAATTCCAATAAGTGGAACTACTGATGTTAAAGATTATTCTACTTCTATTTTATTGGTAATTTATTTAAGATTTATATGATATATGATATTTTTTTTTTACGTTTAACTTTAAAAAAGATTTTTATTTATTTATTTTTAGATTATGTTCAGTTATAATGGATGGAATAGTTTAAATTGTAAGTTGATTTTAATTTGAAGTAATTCCGTATATGTTTAAGATTTTATTTAACAAATTATTTAAAATTTATAAAATTTAATAGATTCTCTTGATGAATTTAGGAAGACGGAGAAGAAACTTATTTTTAGTAACAGTATCAGTGTTGGAATTGTTATAGTTGTCTGTATGTAATAAGTTATAATATGTTTTTATTAAGTTAACAAGTTTATAACAAATTATTAATCTAATTCTTTAATGTGATTCTCGATATTCAATTTATCGATTTAACCCATTCTCAATTTAACTCACTCTTAATTTATCGATTTAACCCATCCTCGATTTATCGAATTAACCCAATTCAATTCTAACCCAATTCAATCCTAATTCAATTCTAATCCAAATTCAATCCTAACTTTAATTCAATCCTAATTCAATTCTAACTTTAATTCAATCCTAATTCAATTCTAACCCCTAATTCAATCCTAATTCAATTCTAACCTCAATACCTTAATTATCTAAACTACCCCAATTCTTACCCAGACCTTCTTGTAAATGTAGCATTTATTTCTGTTGTCCCTGAAGATTATATAGAAAAGAATAAGATAAATGAAACTATAGCAGCAACATTTTTTAGTATATTATTTGGAAAATCAATTGAATCTTCTGATAATGCTGTTGCAAGACTTTTTACAGGTTTAATTGTATTATCTGTAATGGGTACTGCAGCAGCTGATGTTTGGAGTGGTTCAAGAGTTATTGTTGCTGCAGCAAAATCTAATTTTTTTCCTATTTATTCTTATGAATTAAGAAGTTGGAATTATCATTTTAATACTCCTGTTAATGCTTTATTGGCTCAATTTATTTGGTGTACATTAATTATATTCTTTGTTGGTAGTAGTTTTACTTTAACAAGTTTTACTTTATTTTCAACTTTTTCAATGTATAGTTATTGGATTTTTTATTTCGCTACTGGTATAGGTTTATTGGTATGTATTATCGTTATTTAATCATAATTATTTCTTTTAACTTTTTTTTAATATCAAGTAACATCAAACTTTATTTTTTTTTTTAGTTAATTCGAAGAAGAAATAGTAAAAACAAAGGATATTTTGATGAAGAAAATTCATTAAATACAAATAATAATGATGATAAACTTTATAAAGTACCAATACTTGTAGCAATAATATTTATTTTAGCAGGATTATTTATTTTAACATTCTCTTTCGTTGTTAATGATAAATGTCCTGTAGAAATTCAACTTGATACTACAACTTCATGTGATGAATATTCAAGAAATCAAAGGATACAAAAATTATCTCCTATATTTATTAGTTATGGATTCTTTTTTGTTGCTTTAACATTTTGGTATTTCTTATATTATTGGTGGAATACTTATAAAAGAGAAAAAACTAGAAAATTTTCTTGTGAATTAGAAAAAAATTCGGAACTTGATTTTGATGATGATAAAGATATTGATAAAGATGATATTGATAAAGATGATGATTTTCAAAATTTTGATGATGATTTTAAAAAATTTAATCAAGAAAAATCAAATGAAGAAATTATTTTAAATAATAATTACAACAATAGTATTATTTTTAATAATAATAATAATAATAATAATAATAATTATAATTATAATTATAATCATAATAATAATAATGAAATTGATTTTAGTGAAGGACCTTCAAATTCATATAGTATTCAATATAATAATAATTATAATCATCAATCTTTAAGTCATCAATCTTCTTTAAATCGTAAAAATCGAGATCATAATCATCAATCTTTAAGTCATCAATCTTCTTTAAATCGAAAAAATCGAGATCATAATCATCAATCTTTAAGTCATCAATCTTCTTTAAATCGAA
>JADRCO010000330.1:0-37664 GCA_021464525.1 Rhizophagus sp. LPA8_4_AMF | reverse complement strand
GCCAATTTGTTACATGCCATGTGTTATATTTAAAGTCTTCGATCTCTTGACCTAGATCGGGCATAATTTTATTTGCCATAGCTTCATCTGTCATATAAATAAAATTTTGGTTAACATTAGTAATAATACACCAAATTAAATCATATACTCAAGGAATGTTGAAAAATTTTTATGAATATCACACATTATATGGTTAAAAAAAAATTATTTGACTACTATAAAAAGGTTCAAACTGAATCCAATCTTCAACAAATATGCCAGTTAAATAATAAATCAAATGCAATAATTGAATAATTAACATACAATCTGTGACAGGCAATGGTGTTGTATCCTCCACGTCTGACATAGGCCTATCCTCGGTAGTTGTTTGGTCATAAACATCCATATTATTAATGTCGCCCTATGATAGTAAATCAGTAAAATGGCTGTACCTATTTGTTAATGATCTTTTCGTTATATAGTATTTATTATTTTCGTCAAAAATTCTCAAAATAAAATAAAATAAAATATTCAAGCATTTTCCTATTAATAGGTTTCACTATATTTTAACATACCATATATTATTCGAAATTTAATTATAAATACAAACGTAAAACAATATCTAAATAGTTTTCTTTAAATACTATTCGTACAATGCTAATAAAAATTTTCATGAACAAAATGAACAAAAAAAATTTTCAGCAAATGACGCCTTTTATGGTATATATTAGCTTGAAATGATCGACATGATACCTAGTCTCAAATAAGTATTATTAGGATTTGTTTTGTTTGTTTATTCATTACGAATGTGTTTTTAATTTAAGAAATCAGAAGTTTAAAAATATTTGAATAATAACAAAACCTTGAAATTCTGAAATTTCATAAAATTGCTTATAAATATAAAAAAAATCATTTTAGAAATATATAAACTTATGGAAATTATTTTAACAAACTATTGTATATCGGTGACTGGTTTCAGTTCTTTCGTTTATCTGTTATGGTCTTATTTTAAATTCAGAAGATTATAAAAGTCTAGAAAGAAAAATATAGTATCGGTAGAATGATTTTGTTAGAATTTTATCAAGACAAAGTTAACAAATAATTGAAACACATATTTAAAAGCATGCCATGATATATCGGATTTCTATTTTTAGTAATAATTCAAAATTTCAATGTTATAGAATTTCGAACTTTACGAAAAACGCTGAAACAACTGAACACTGAACGTAATCAGTTAATTATGATAATTACAAATCATTATAAAGCAGGTAACTAAGAATTTTTTAATATCAGTTGGGAAAATAGATTAAGGAAATTAATAAAAATGATACCTGTTTAATAGCAAATATGAACAGAATTCCATGTACGCGTATCAATCCTTTGTTAAATGGTATACTTGAATAGTTTGAATCATTTTGATCAGCATGAATTTCATCTTGAGGTATTTCCTATAATTAATATATGTATATTTGTGGGTAAATATTTTAACGAAAGATATAATCAATTCATATCATAAAATATCCACCTCTGCGTATAATGTCGCATGTTCTTGTGTCCTCTCTATTGGTTCAGTTCCTGTATATTCTTTTTGAATCTTATTATGATGAACATCAAATAGTCTGATTCTAGAATTTGGGGATGATAATGTCACTTTTTCATGTTTTGAGATTTCTTCTATGATGTCATTAATAATTGCTTCCTTTGGAAAACCAAGTTCAATGGTGTAAAGACCATCCTTACATAGTGCGCAGCAGTATTTAGGAAGCTAATTATTTTAAGTATATAAATTTTAAAGTGTAATTTTATAATATATTTACGTCCATAATGACATAAAACTATTCTTGTGAGTGATTTTAGGTGTTATATTATATGAGTTACAATGATGTCATATTCTTGTAAGATCAAAAATGGTAATTTTATAACGTTCAAAGTTATTGATGTGTGAAAAGGAAAATGTGTTATAGAAATATGGTTCTGACAATAATGTTTATTAGGAGGTGAACTTTAAAATATGTGAAGTGGGGGATTTTACTTAGGATAGACATTTTCGATTTTTGGACTTAGAATTATTTTTCTTTATTTTATTTTATTTGCTTATATAAATATAGCCATTGTTATTTATTTGTTCATTTATGTTTTTGAACTCGGAAATTATTAATAAATTTAATTGGTTTAGCAGTTGTAAGCAATCCTGGTGGCACAGTCATCTGGGGATTGACCCTACAATGGCTTCCTGGAAATTTTTAGATAGTTATTTTTTATACGAAATTTATAAAGTTAAAATAAAATATATCCAAATAATCCAAATAATATACTTCTGTATAAATTTCAATGAACTTTTTCGTTTCTAATTCTACAATACTTATTTCCAGCATCTCGTAGAATAAGACATGAGCCGGTGGTGACAAATATGCAGTTTGAAGCATCTCTGAAAGGGTCTGAGTGGTGGTTCGTTTGATGACACTTTTTGGTGTACCAGATGTCGAATGTGCTGTGGTAAATCGTAATTTAAGAGGATCCGTGTTCAAATGAGTGGCAACTGCTGCAGCAATCTACATTAACAAATATTAAATGAAATCAGGATACGAAAAAATAATAATGATAAATCATATCAAAATTATAACAGAGAATTAATTAAAATACCTGATCATATGTCCATTTTTTATTTAAAACTAGGTCAAATTCAGGTTTTGGATCCCGATCTTTCAATTTTGGCTTGAACGAAACAACAATACGTAAAGTTAATGATTCATAGAAATGAGGGATATCACAATAACGACCAGCTGTTGTATGCTCTTGGATCCTAAAAATTATAAAATATTTATTTTTTCAATATATTATACATTACAAAAAGTGTACATATAATGCTAATGCATACTCTTTTTCTGTTAAAGCCTTTTGAAAACAAATTATATCGCCATCTTGTATCTCTGATTGTTGAAAAGTGGATTTGAGTTTCATTTCTTCAATCATGTTTGGTTTGATTTCCTATAATGAAAAAAATGTTAAAAAAAGAAAATTTATAAAACACATATAAAACTTGTAGACATGCATACCTCATATATTTTCAAAGGAGTATCTGGTGAAAATTTCTTTTCCTCACATAGGATACGAGTAATGTCGCCTACCTTACCGGAACTTTGTACATATAAATGACCCAGACCCCTATATGACAGACATATTAATAATTTTTACTATTGATTATAATGTATATGCCAAATTTAGCATAAAAATAAAATCTTACTCGAAAGCCTGTTTGTAAGGATCAAAATATTTGAGGAAAACCATTATGTGATTTGCATGCGGACATGCAGGAAACCATGTCTACAGAAGTAGTTGCAACATAAGTATTACTAAATTTAAAGGTAGAATTTCTGAAGAACTAATATAAACAATTGCTATGTACCATGCCATTAAGTGGTTTGTCTGGTACTTCCATATACAATTTCATTTCATTCTGCCGAGAAGTCATCTCTGCATGAATTTCTTCCATGCCTATTTATGCATTAAAATGAAAAGTTTAAAATTAAAACAAATTTAAGTTGTAATAAATTTTAAATATAAAAACTCTATTACTAGAATTGATATGAGATTCTGGTATTGGAGCATTAGATCGAACAGTTTTATTTTGACGATTTGTAAGAACCCAGAACCGTACTTGTTCTGGAGGAATATTGAAATTTCGAGAAATAATTTCTTTAAAAGACCTATAGGTGTAACTTTTTAGAATTTTATACACATATATTTCAGAAAGTGGATATCGACGATCATCAAAGTTGGCAAGGTCAAATCCTTGGTGAACTTTGAATTTTTCAGCAGTCACAATCTATAAAGTTAAATTTAAATTAATAAAAAGGTATCTTTTCTAAAAAAAAACCTCATAAGTTATAACAACCTTGACAGTAAGATAATCCTCCATCTTTTCTCGTTTTTCCAAACGTCTCTATTAAATAGAAATAAATGTTTTAAATACAGTTTATGTACGTCTGGTTATTGACGGTCAAAAGTAATGCATCGCCGAAATGAAAAATGTAAAACGGTGATCATGTAATAAACATGTGCTCATGGTGGTACAATGTCTAATTTAATAAATTGTCAGGAGAGGAATCACGTGATCATAGTAGAATTTTTTCGGTTAGTGAAAATATCCTTATTTGTCACATGCATAGTTTCTTAATGCCGTAATGCCGGCCAAAGCTGTCCCGTACGGCCGTACCCCATCTCTGTTTGGTGTAACACGTTTTTTTATATGTACACAGTGAATTCAATAAACCGGATCTATAAAATATCCAGTTTATCGAAGTTCCGATTTATCGATTTTCACTATGTAAAATGAATGGCATTGTAAATACGTTAATAAAAAAACGCGGATTATATAGACTATTACAGTACCAAATGCTATTTCGTTAGTGATGTAACAATAGATTTTCATGCTTTAGAGGTTATTACTTTTACTAAATTTTTATGGTTTTATAATATTTTTGTTTTTCACAATTTTCTCTTCGTTGGATTCTATTATTCGTTCCTTTATTTTCACTTCCTTTTTCCGATATTGATGAGATTCTTTTCTTTTCTCTATTGAAATACCTCTTTTGGTATGTAGCAGCAAAAGAAAAGTTTCTCAATTAACTACACAGGCGATCGTGATAAATCGGATTGGTTTGTTTCAGAGAAAATATCCGGTATATCAAGACATCCGATATGTCAAAAAATCTTCTTATACCAGATCTTATATGAAAATTATGTTAGTATCTGGTGTATTAAGATATACAGAAAAATAAAAATATTCCCAAACTTTGATTAAAAGATTAAAACAAAAAAAGAATGTATGACATTTGGGAAAATTTTAATTCTGGTCAAGATTAACCATTTCGGCTGGAATTAAGCATTTTTTTAAATTACGATAATATAAAGGTATGCTAAAAAAGATACATTAACGCCAAATTTGGAAAAATTAAGATTTTTTTGATATAACTGATATAGATTCAAATCCGATTTATGAAATATCGCGACTTTACTAATAAAATCCGTTATATCGTGATTGTTTTAATATGTCAGATTTGGTTCCGGGAGAAAAATCCTAAATAACACCAAATCCGGTTTATCGAAGATCCGATTTATCGCGATTGCCTGTGTATTATGAGGATAAAGCAGCACAAAGACTTATAAGAATAAAATTAAATCTGGACGTCCAATACTCTGATCAGGCCAAGACTTTTGTGATTTCTTACAACAGGGGAGTTTACCGATACAGTTGTTATTGAAAGTAACTTAAAAATTGAAGAGCAAATAGAGCAAATAGAAGCTAGTTAAAGTACAATGAAAGGATCTTACATAAAATGGATTAGGTACATGAGTTAAACCATATCTTTGGAAACACAGAATTGCACTATGCACATATAAAATTTATAATAAATGTCAATCATGAACATCGGAAGATTGGAGCTAAGTAATCTGACAAAATTTATGATATAGTCTAAACGAACGATCTTTTATGATTTTTAACGAAAGAATATTTCATGAGGCGATAAAAGGAATTATCAATGAAAAATTATATATGGGAATCACGGGTAATATATTTAAAGATGCGATTAAAGAGTTTGTTGCGAACATAATGGAATTGTCAAGAAAGTATATTTGGATACCACGATGTAACGAAGTGATTGAATGGGAACGGAGAAATAATATTACGAAACATATGAAACAAAACGCTAAATATAATCAATCGCAAATAGGGCATTTAGGTTCTGGAGAAAAGTATAAAAGACAATTTTCTCATGATAATTTGAATAGATGGGTAGGTTATTCTATAGAAACAGACGGGAATTGGATGATAATTATTGGAACACGTTAGATATTAGTGATTTATGGAATTATAATAGATTTATTAGTTTTAGGAGTTCAAGATATGCCAGTAATTATTCGATTTTAGACTAATTCTACTTTAGATGTTTAATATGGCTTTTAGAATAGGCACTTTATTGATATGATGTATTACGTCCACATTATGATCGTTTATATTGTATAATGATTATAATACTAATAAAGTTAAAACAATAATAAAAAAAAAATTTATGACATATGGAAGATGTCGGGAATATTCTTGGAAAAAATCAGGAGAAATCACCATGTTAAGTCGACTACATTTAAGTTTAGATGGATAGTATTATCCGTTATAGTGTGGTTATTAGGGGTAAAAATAATGTTTTCAACTGAATAATGATTAATGACCTAAAGTATACTGCGCGTCTCACAAAACAAGGTACAATCGCCTGATAAACCCAATTGATCACCTTTGGAATAAAATACTAATAAAATGGACCACTATTTGGGACATTCAAAGCCATAACCTCATATTTCTCATATTTAAAAGTATTTATTATCATTTTTTCAAAGTTTCTTTCTTGAATATAATTCTTGGAAGAATCACTTAAATTCTTACAATCATTTACATTCGGTTGAATATTTAACTATAAATAATTCTAATTATTCTTTGAACAATTTTTTAATCATTTATTATATGTAAAAATATCAATATAGAAACATTTTATTATTACTATGATAATTTTCAACATGGTACGTATAATATAACCCTTTAATCTACTAAAAAAGTTTAGTAAGCGTACCATCAGCCTTTGACCCTAATTAAAAAATCGTAAAGAACGAAAGAACGAACTTACAATGAACACGAAAAAAAAAATTTAAACTACTTTCATTTTTCTTCAAAATTATCTTGCAATACTTTGTTAATTCTTGCACATCGGGGTGTATAAAAGAATCAAATGAATTTCAATCAAAAGATTCTGTTAATTCAACCATTTCAACGGAAATATGTGATGTCCGCAAAATTGTAGAAAACTGTTACGCCATCGAGGGAATTCTTCACTATCTTCCGTCGGGATTTGATAGACTACCTATAATTTTAAGAAAGGGAATGTTAATAACGTTCCCAAATTAAAAAATATATTTTATTAATAATTGTATTATGAACAAATCTTACGGAAATATCGAAAAATAAAGTGGTCGTAGACTCGTAGTAACGAATTTGTATAACTTGTAGCGCCTTGGTTCGTCAATCCGATAAATCCGACACATTCCATCTTCACTTTTGAATCATAACCATATGAAAAGGTTAAAAACAAAGCCAGGAATATTAAAGGTAATCGTAATAAGTGGAATATATAAAAGATAGCATAGTAATGTGAGCGTTGATTTGCATTGTTTCAATATAATCTCAAGACAATATTTTAATACATACGATAAGCAACATATTATGTTGGATTTTCAGGATTCCACATTACTAAAACGAATTGAACACACGAATGCTAATCTCACGGTGCATTCTTAGGACAAGTCCGGTATTACAATTTCCAAAGGGAAATAAGAAGATTCTCCTAAGAAAAAAAATTTGAAATTAATTAAATAGATTCATTCATTTTGTTGAAACTATCACAACATACCATTTCCAAGTTTCAGCTTCGAATTCTGCGCTTGTTATACACTATTCCAAATTCCTCCAATTTGTTACAAACTAATGCGTTATGTTCAAAGTCTTTAATCTCCAGGCATAATTTATTTACTATAGTTTCAAAATCTATTATAAATAATTAAATATTGGTAAACGTTAGAATATTTCAAATTTAATACATCAAAAGAGAAGATGGATTTAAATTTTATATATAGTACAACGTATTAAATGAATTTAGAAAAAGCTATATACTTACAAAGAGGTTCAAATTAAAAAAAATTCAACAAATAATAAAACAAATTTTATTTGAATAAAAAAAATATGATAATACAGTATGTGATGAGCTGCCTATTTTTGATAGTTGTTTAATCCATATTATTATTTTAGTTCTATGATGCTAAATATGTAATGGTCGTGACCTGTTTGTAAAAGATAAAATTATAAAATATTTCGTTATAATATGTAAAACCTATAACGTTGCCATAAAAATATATTTCTGTAGAAAATACTTAAAAGTAAAACAAAAAAAATAATTATGACCTAAATATCAAGCAAGACCTTCACAAAATTACACTAATAATAATAATAATATTCTAAATTAAACCTCATACAAATAAATGCAAATCAAGATTTAAAACTACTTTCTCTTTAAATTTTAGATATTACTAGCTGTAGCCTGTACCCTGTTGCGTTGCAACAAGTTATTTATACTAATATGCTGCTCTATAAAATTTATACTCATGGGCCTTTTCCTTTTTCTGTTACAGGCTCGTCTTTTAAATATTTTAATTTTATATAATTAAAAATTTATTACAACTTGTGTTAGAGAATGGAGACAATAAAAAAAAAATTATAATAAAAAATGAACAATAACAAAAAGTAGTAGCAAAAAAAGTATTTTTTATGAGTGTTATTTCAACAAAATGTATAATAATAATAAAAAATGAAAAAAAACTAATTAAAAAAGATGGTTTGAACTGAAAAAAATAAAAAAAAAAATGATTATAAAAATAGGTATTGAGCTAAAAAAAAACCAAATTGAAAATTTTTTTTTTCGATTTGAAAAAAAAAAATGAAAAAAAATTTTATAAATAAAAATGGCAGTGATGTGCATTGGAAGCTTTTTTTTTTTTTTTAATTTAGTAACGCGTTTATTAATTAAAATCAATTAAAGATTTACAAAATTATTTAAACACAGAGTATTAAACAAATTAATCCTCTATAACTAAAATTGATCTAGTCTATAATAAAAAATCTCTATTAAACTAATTTAAGTTTCGTTGACCATCTATGTTTAATTGATTTCTCATCCAAAATATCCTGTATCAAATAATTCCCAGTTACTAAATTAATAGTTTTTTCTCGTGTTTTTTCATTATTTTTATAATTATCAGTTGTTTTTCTAATTTTCTTTTTCTTTTCTCGTCCCAATAATTTCATACCTGCATTCCTTTTCATTCTACTATCTATCCCTTTCTCCTTTTCAATTTCAATTACTTCTTCACATCGTCTTATCCAGATTTTATTACGAATTTCCATATAACAAAAATTCTATAATCATAGATGCATTGGAAGCTTTTTATTGAAATTTGAATTGGAAAATTCTAATAGGTTCCAAATCTTCCAATGTAGATCACTTCTAAAGGGGAAAGCAAAAAAGGAAAATAAAAATCCGGTTTAAAAAACTGTGAAAGGAAAAAAAATATTATTAAAAAAAACTCAGTCTTAAAAAGAACTGGAAGGAAGGGAAAAAAAATTTAAAAAAAAAGAAAAACCCGGTTTTTAATAACGAAAAAAAATAAATCCGATTTTCAAAACCGGAAAAAGAGAAAAAATCGACAGACAATCAAAACTACTGTATAACAAACACGGAATAAACCAGGCGCAGAGTCGCAGACATATCCCGGAGTTTCATGTGGTTTTCATGTTACACAATTCAAGTAATTTATACGTAAATATCTTTTAGTTATATAGATGCAGATCCCCGTTAGTATTTAATTAATTCTTGAAAAAACCAAATACAGTAAATATCTAATGTATTATCTAATAAATACTACCTGTTTGGCTAATTTTGATTATACTTTTTCATTATTGGACATACGAAATATTCCATTGACAAAATAAATAAATAAATAAATACAAAAATATTCCATGGCGAATGTTACAGTAGAACTTTCCTTATTTATTCGTAACATCCGGTCAAAGAATTTTCTTTTTAAGCTGATCGTTTCTTTAAAAGGGTATGATTAAATTATACAACCGTTTTTATTGTAAAATTTCCTTTTTAAATAATCGTGCTACAAACAAATTAATGTAACAATAAAATGTATATATATTATGGTAGTTTTCAGAGTACCAGTAAAGAATAAATTTAAATTATGGATCAATTAATCGACTCATCAAATGACACATCTGTAAGTCATCCATCAATTGACTTGTCAAATTACACATCTTTAAGTTATCCCCAAATTGATCTACAACCAATGAATTATACATATTATACATATCCATCAATTGATTTATCAAATAACCCATCTATGAGTCATTTACCCATTAACTTACTGGATTACAATTATCCACAAATTGATTTATCAAATAATACATCTTTAAGTGATGACATATCAGATTACACATCTTTAGGTTATCTACCAATTGACTTATCAAATGACACATTTATAAGTAGTTCACAAATTGATCTATTGAATGATTTGAGGCATCCACAAATGAATTGTTCTACTTCAAATCATCCATCATTTGATTTATCAAATAGCACATCTTTTAGTTCACCAATTGATTTACCAGATAACACATCTTTAAGTCATCCATCAATTGACTCATCAAATAACACATCTTTGAGTTGTCCGCCAACAGACCAAACTAAGGAACTAACTTCTTTAAATTATCCAACACAGAACACGCTTAAACCTAAGGTTAAAAAATGTACTGAATATAATAAAGAAGAAAAATTTGCGAATGAAATGCATGTGATTCGTCATCCATATCGTAAAGAAGCAACAGTTACTCTAAGTGGAAATAAAGTTATTGATGATTTTATAATCAGTATACTAAGTAATCATGCCAATTATAAACGTAAAAAATTAGTGAATTTGGAATTTGTTCCATATGAAAGGTTCAAGAATATAAAATTTATCGCTGAAGGAGGATTTAGTAAAATTTATAAAGCTACTTGGATTGATGGTCCATTAAACAGTAAATGGAATAGTGAAAAACAAGAGTTTAATCGTAAAGGTAATAAAATAGTTCTCTCAAGGAACTTAATAATTCTAAAAACATTGAATCTAAAGAGTTAAATGAGGTACAGTATCTTGTTAATTCACAAATATTAAATTTAAATTAGTTAAACTAACATTATTTTAGCTTAAAATATTTTATAGTTTTATTTTTAAAAATACAAGCTCTAATGATAGTTTCAATTACACTAATCAATATTTTGGAATCACTCAAAATCCCGATACACAAAATTTTATGGTAATTACAAATTATTACAAATCAGGAGATCTAACACATTATATTTCAAAAGATTTTTTTAATATTGATTGGAAAACTAAATTAAAGAAATTATTTGACATGATAAAAGGACTTGAAATGCTACATGATGAAGGTGTTGTCCATCAAGATTATCACAGTGGAAACATTTTTAATAAGAAAAATAGGAATGATTTTTTGATGTCTGTAGTAACAGGCGATTTTGGAATAAGTAAATCTGCAATTGAAACATCAGATGATGATGATAAAGAGGTTTATGGAATCATTCCTTATGTTGCTCCAGAAGTTTTTCAAGGACAAAAATATACTAAAGCTTCAGATATATATAGTTATGGTATGATTATGTGGGAATTAATGACAGGTAGAAGACCATTTTGGGATAAAAGTCATGATACAGATCTTATTATTGAAATATGTGATGGACTTCGTCCTCCAATTGTCACAAATGCACCTGAAGGTTATATTGAATTAATGCAAAAATGTTGGCATTCTGATCCAAATGAAAGACCAAGTGCTAGTGATGTTTCGAAAGAATTTAACTTTTGTAACTTGTCTCAATACAAAGAAGCCAATAACCCAACTAAAATAATAAAATCACCAGATATTGGACCTATAACAACAAATAATCCAGGTGCTATATATAAAAGTAGACCTTTAAGTACAATGATAAAATCTGCAAATTTTACAAGAAGTTTAAGATTAAAAGGTCGAAATGCTGCTTCAGGGCTTGGTAATAAAATTATTTTATTAATATCTGTCGTACTTTAACAATTAGATTTAAATAATATTAATATACTTTAATAATTAAGTCAAAAGAAAGTTTAATAATAATTTGATTGAAAATAATAATAAAGGTATTAAAATAAGTATTTTACCAATTGATTTAATTAGAATATAACTAATTCATATTGTTTAGATGAAATCGTTAAAAGACTTAAATATTGTGAAGAACAGAATGATGGTAAATAATGCTCACATAATATTTTTTTCATCATATGTATCTTGGCGTAAATAAATCAAATTTGCTTTTTTTTCTTGTAGATTACTTAACACAAGAACTCGAATTTGATATTAATTGTAATACGAATTCTGACAAATCTGAAGACAATGGTGAGCAATTAATAATATTCGTAATACAAATTTTTATTTTATTAAATTCTATTTTTATTATGTAGATTATATTACCAGTGAACTTAATTTTGATATTTAATTCTTTTGAATTTAAAAAATTCAAAATTTGAGGTTTTGATAATATTCAAGATTTTTAATATTACTACAGTATTTATGTTAAAATTATTATGAATTTATTTACTTTATTTATTGTTTATCATCATTTATTTTTATCCTTTTGTATATTTATTAACGTTTATATTATTTCTGTTAAATCATCATATTTTCATCGAAAAGTTTATTAAAATAGTACATTAATCTCTACTATTAATAAAATATTAGCAAGATTAATTAATAAGCACGTTAAATGAAAATTTGTTTTACAGATAATTATAAACTGTTGCGTTATAGAAAGTTTAAATTGTAGGTAAAAATATTTTAGATATTAGCAGTATTCGTATTTGAAAATTCATGCTATAAAGAGACAGAGATTTTATAATATAGTATGCTAGCATCGAATAAAATAAAAGTTAATAAATAATAAAAATGTCATAAATAATTAATATAAAACATTCATACTATTTACCGATACTCAGGTTTTTGTACTCGCCTTTTTTTTAAAAAAACTATTTTAGTAGTATTTTAGAATGAATGAAAATTACATTATATACACAGGTCTAAGTCTAAGTGGTGGTTCGTTTAAAAATACGATTTAAAACGAAATTTAAAGAGATCCGTATTCAAATGAATGACAACTGCTACAACGACTTATGTGTATCTATAAATCTGTTTAAAAGAAAGTTCATAATTCCTTTTTGGTAAGTTTATATCTCTAATTATATAGCGTAATGATTAGTTTTAATTTTAAGTATATAATTGATTATACCATACAGTTTTTAAATTTCAAATTTCAGCCATTGACTAAGCTTTCTATTTAGTATGGAATTATAAGATTTACTAGATAGTATCCCTATCGACCGAATAATAATAATTACACTATGTCAGTACTTTATCTAATTAAAAATATATGGTATATAAAATTTCTTGATTTGTGACTATAAATAATGTCGGTTTTGAACATTACGCCGCATCTTAAACAAATTTTAAATTTCTAAAAATTGCTTTATCATTTGGATATAGACATAACTTACATCTGTCTGTTGAAACAATTTTAATTAACAATTGATTAATGATTTAGCTGCGTTGCTAATTTTGTAAACTTCCCTTTTTTCTTTAAGAATATGTATATTGTATATAGCTATTGAAATCACATCTCGATGTAAACTCGATATTTTTTTTGTTTTAAACATATTCATTATTTTCATCATATGTAAGCAAAGTACAATTGTGAAAGATGTTTCGAAATATGTGTTGCTCGTTTTAAATGATCCGTGATGCAATAAAAATCACTTAAAACGAATTTACAAATTGGATTAGTAAAAAAATGAAAAAGTTGATGGCCTAATTCAAGAAATTGCAATTATTAATAATTAATAGTAGTTATCATACAGTTAATTTAAAATAAATTTGCTATGATATATTCAACAGTATAAAAGGATAAAATATAATATACGTTTTTCTAAAATTAAAATCTGCAATAATTTCATAATCAATACTTTTAACAAAATTGTGATTTTTATTAAAAAAAAAATAAATTATTGTAGGTTTTTAGATGGACATGAAAGAAAGAACAACATGATAAAAAGCATAGAATTTTGTGGTATTAATTTTACTAAAAATTTATTTTATTTACATACTATAATTTGACTTTCAATTAAATATTTTATTCTAGATGCGTAGAAGTAGAGGGCAAACGCGCATTGCCAGAACCTCTATAGAATCGTTGAAGGCCAATTTGCCTTGCTTTTTCTGTTTCTGGTTGTTTGAACGTTTGTTTGTCATGTTATACTAGTATTATTATAGAAACAAAAATAATAACAGTATTATATCATTCTTATTAAATTAGATTTTTTTTACAACAATTTTCTAAATTTCATCTGAGTTAAGAAATAAACCATTTTTATCAGTTGTAACCAACTTTAACATCCTTCAATATAAATTTAATGTTTTCTCAATTTTTTCTTCAATATTCATATACTTTGTTAAATTTTTGCAATTCCATTTAATTGAGCAAAAATATATTTCATCTCTTTAAGTAAATGTTTTCTCAATACTAAATTAATAAGTAATTTCACTTATTTGAAGATTATCATTTTGATTAAGTATGATTAAATGTTATTCTTTAATTACAATAATAATGTACTGTGAAAGTTGTTTTGTGAATTCTTGTACATCCTGTGGAAAATTGATCACATTTCCTCTGTATCTATTTTGTTCTCCCCGAAATCAATATACTTGATATTACTGTGAACACTTGTGATATTGACATCTTAGTTACCACTTTAACTACACCATTTCCCGATAGATTCCAACAACGTAATAGGTCAAGTATTCTTGAACAATGAATCAATTTTGTGAGGTTTAGGAATCGGGTAAATGTTAGCATTACGACATTCATTCAGAATATCGCCCATTCTACATTAAGCCACCCTCCGTAATCCTTCGTATATGAACTAATGAAAGTAATTTTCTCTATGTCTACTTTATTAATATATTCTCAATCAGACTCTATAAATGCATGTTGCGATTTCTTCTATCTGGTAATGTGAATCCATTGCTTTAACCAATTTCGTGTTTTTATAAACTTTTTTTTTCACTTTTTAATATAAATCATGTAGTGATGTTGATAAAATGGTAAAAATTTATTATAAATATTTACATATTATTTTTTGACTTAACATTGTATCTTGGATCTCCTAAAATTTTTTCTTTCAGCATTATTTTATAAATATAAAGATTTTTTTTTGTGGTTAAGCTTCTTTTTGAATTCTTTACAATATATGATAATGAGTTATTGACTTTATCGTCTTGCATAAAAATTCTCCAACTACCTTTTTTCCTTTGTCTTTAACCAATTCCCACTGAAATTGATTTATTTGTGTTTCCCACTGATTATGAGGATGTATTCATCATCTGTAAATAGCTCCAGCTGAGTTTTATCAGGAAATAAGTATAGTGAAATAAGTTCTATATAATAAATATATAAGCAGTAAATCTTTTATAAATTATATTAAATAAGAATGTTTACTCATTATCATATAAATTATAATATTATCATATAAATTGTAAATTATATCAAGTCTAATATTTATATTCAAAGCAGAGGAAAAGGTATTTATTATGATGATGGTGATGGAAAAAGATTATATATAAAGACTATTTAATATATGAAAATTTTTTGTAAATGTTTTTTAAATATTTGAAATAGAATTTTATAAATTAAAAATAATAAAATTTTCATTTATAGTTTTAATATTAAAATAAAATGGTTTTTTCGAAATATATATATCTAGGGTTGCTGGTATTAAATTATCCAATAGGTTAAGAAAGGTAAATATCTGATACTTTATATCTTTGGATATTTCAATACTTTCCATAAATATGTTTTTTTTAACCAAAAGTCAACCTTCATGTGAAATTTCTTGTTTACTTTTAAAAGCTAAAAGTGAAATAATGAATTAATTTATTAATTTTAAAAAAAATTTGATAAAATAATGTTAAAATTAAATGATACTTACGCGTTTATAAAGTAATTTTTTTCATAATTAATGGTCCGACTCTTTAAATTAAATTTAAATTTGTTCCTCCATAATTATACAGATTATTATAATAAAAATTATGGGTTGTTTTAATATTAAAATTAAAAAAATATTAAATTTCTAAAAATATTAGAAAAACATTCTTTTTGTGATTATTTCAAATTCTGAAATGTAAAATTAAGAGTAAAATTTGATTTTATATAATAAATTTGGAAACGAACTATAAAAATATATTTTAAAGGTTAAATTTTATGAAATTAAGGGAAATTGTTATTATTTAAATTGGATAATTTATATTATTAAATATTTCAAAGATAAAAATAATAATTAAAAGAATGATGAATATTAAGATAGATTATTTTTAATTATATAAAAGGTATTATTTTGTTGATTTTGTTCTATTTGTTTTACAAAAAAATTTTTTTTTTTTCATTTGATTATTGAACAAGGTTTGATAAATGTAAATAAAAATGACGAATTTTTGATTAAAAATCATTATAAATTTTTTGTAAATAAAAAAAGAAAAGAATGTTAAAATGATTTTTTTTTTAAAGAAATTTAAATCATGTAAATAATGAGATTCAAATATTTTTAATGATAATAATTATAATAATAATAATAATTTTAATGGTCTTGCAAGTAATTTTACTAAAAATTCATGAAATTTTACCATCAAAGGGATAATTTGAATTTAATTTTCAACCCATGTTGAATTCATGAACAAATCAGCATTATTGTTCATTAGTTCACTGCAGTAATATATTTTAAATAATAGAGATGACGAATAAACATCCTAGTAAACTTTTTGAATTTTCCTTGGCTCTTGTGTACTGCGATGGCCCACACGAGAAATATAAATGTAAGCTTCCCCATCCATGTCGGTTTGATAGACAATGATAGGGAACAAGATTTTGATAAGAAATATTAAATATTTTTAAGAAAATCGATCATTAAAGAAAATATTTAGGAAGATTATTAATGAAATACAATTTAAATATATTTCATTGTTTTAAAGAGGCATAATTAATTATAATAAGATAATTTGTATTGTTCCAAAATATCTTTTAATTTATCTTGAAATAGTTGATAATAAAAGAATAAGTTGTTGATGATGATGATGAAAAGAAAGATTATTAAAATCAGGAATTACGGTATATAAAAATATAAAAATATAAAATTAGGAATTATATAATAAGTAAAAATATTTCTTTTGAAGAATGTATATTTTACTCTCATATATTTTAAAATAGTTAGGAAATTATAATAATGTAATTATCTTTTATGTAAAATATAACTTCTTTTTCTTTACACGAATATTCTCAGTAAAGTTTTAAATATATATATTGAATTTTAATAATTTTTCAACAGTTATCATTTTAAATAATAATCTTTTATAAAAATATACATTTAATATAGAAAATAGTTTTATATAAAGAAAAAAAAAATTTTTTTTTTTTTAGATGATTTAGAAAGAGCGAGAATGGAAATTTTTTTTTTTTCTGAAAGCTAATAATATAAACGTCATGTAAAGCTAACCTAATAAGCAAACATTTTACCAAAAATAAAATAATCATTGATATGAGTCATCGCCGTGGATGAAGTTCACAATTACGGAAATTCCCGTTATCAGATCAAGAATGCATCATAATTTTCACATGATGAGGACAAATAACAATAAGTTGTGGGTTACAGTACGGCTGTAATTATGAAGTGAAATACACAAAAAAAAAAAAATGAAAAGGATAATATAACATCACGTAATACGTGTATATGCCCGCTTTTCTAGCAACATTCCACGAATTGTTGCAATTAATGAAGATACTTCATTTTTAAGAAGTTCTTCATTAATTTTAACTTTATTAATCCCTAGCAGGAATGGCTCTCTGCTTACTGCTACAAATTCGTTTTTAGAAGAAACCTTTGCGAAATACGATTATCGTTACAACCACATACATATATTCTAAATCAGAATCTCCTTTTCTTTTTAGGTCTTTGCACTTGCGCTATAATCATTTTTATTATATTATAATTTTCATTTTTTCCCATCTTTGTATCATTTTTTCATATTCTTTCCGCTCCTTTTTAATTTTTTCTATCAATTCTTACTTCCATATTTTCCACGATTCTTTCATTATTTCACTTAATTGTCCGGAGCGTAGCGAAGGACTTTATATTGTAGAGCATTTATAACGAATTAATGATTTTGGATTAACCCATGAAATTTTCCTTCCGTCCATCCGCTGACGTCACCTCACTAATTACCCTGTTTTTTCCTTTTTTCAGTGTATCGCCTTTCACTGACGATTTTGTAACACTACTTATTTTATTTGGTGTTACGTATTTTTAATCAATTTTTTTTTAATAAAAAAAGAAATAAGCGTCAACGGTTTCCGTTTTCCTAGTTGTATCATTTTTACTGTACATCCTTTTTTTCTTCTAAGTTCTAATAATCTCTTTCCTTAATACAAAAAACGCATTTGATTTTCTTTTAACAATTCCTTTTTTATTTAAGGCATTTATCCTATAAACAGTTAGACCATTTTGTAAAATATCTTTAATTGTTGGGTCAATAATTTTTCTTATAATTTCTTTATTATCAAATTCTAATATTACATTCATTTTTTGTTTACATTATTTTTTCATTATTCTACATTTATAATAATTTTTAATCATTATCACTATTCTCACTATCGTTATTTAATTTCCTTTTCTTTTCTAATTTCTCTTTCAAATCACACACTTCCGTTAAAATTTTATCAAATGGTAAACCATTCCCCATACAATGCCCTTTAAATTCTTCTAATGGATATTTAACATCCCCCTTTTCAGTTGTTTTATCTTCCATCTTTTCCCTTTTCCTCGAATATCATGTATTCCCAAATCATTTACTAATATTTCCATAACATTAAGTTTTTGTTCTAATTCTTCTATTTCAATATCTCCTTCAAATTTATATTTCCTTGATTTTCCTCCAAATCCATATTTTCTATTTCTTTTACCATATCTTTCTCTTCTTTAAATTATTATAATATTCTCGTTCTCCGATATCTTCAGGTATTAAAGTTTCTATATTTGTTTTATCTCTATTTTCAAAAATTACTTTCATAAGACCTTCTTGCTTTGTTTCATACTTTTTATCTTCTAATAATTCTATTACCGCTATAATTTGTTTTCTTGTTAACGGTATTCTTTTTTAATAAAATTTACTACGATCTTCATATTCACTTTTAATTATATCTTCAACCATCCTATATTTTTATGCATCTTCACTAAATGGAGTATGAAAAATTCCTCCAATTTCTGCCCATTCTTCTAATCAAAAATCTGTTTTTCTAACATATTTAATTTCTCCAATTTCTGAATTTCCATTAAATTTAATTCTTGTACTATAATTTTTAAACTTTTTCTTCCTTGTGCAGGCATAAATCCTGGATTATTAATAATCATTCGTCTTGTTCCTACTTTTCCGTATTGAATTCCATTTTGAATCATATCTGATCTTCCAATAATAATATAATATTCATCATCATAATCTACATCTCACATTACTTCAATATTTATTTTAACTTTTTACGATTTTTTAAATTCTTTAATTATTGTAGTTTTTACAACACCTTTCTTTCCTTTTAATGTAAAAATTTCAATCCGTTTTTTTATTAAACAATGTTAAAACTCCTTCATAAAAGGAATCTATTAATTCTTTTTGAATAACATTAACTTCTTTTTCCCAATACCATTTAATTTTTTCTTCTGATTAATATCAATAATATCATTATATCGTTTTTCCGTTACTTGTTGCATATCATTAATATTTTTATTTTTGATTATATAGAAAAGATGTTATGTATAGACACCTATGTATGTAGTGCATTATACGTTGATTTTGTGATTGTACAACATGACAAACATATTTTTGTACGTACGTATATTAACCATATGTATAAGTGTATAACGATACAACACGGCCATGATTCCCATCAAAAATGTCACGAAATGGCCGGCATTACAGATTTTGCTGGCATTAAGTGTGGCGCACATGTGACATATGGCAAGTGACGAATAGATTTTTCACTGCTGAAAAAATTTGGAAGTTCCCAGAATATTTAGTGAAAAACGAAAAGTGGAGGGCGTGATGCTGGTGATAAAAAATATCACATGATTTTTCGGGACGTTTTTTGATGGTTACGAAGTGTAGCATAGTTACTGCGGCTGCGCCTTATCATTTGTGTTTGGTCTCTTATTTCTTTCATACGTACGTACGTTTTGATTTAATATATATTATTTATTTGCCATGTACAGTATGTACATACGTACGTAGCAAAAGATCATCGTACACTACATAAAGGGTCAACGTACATGACATGTTTCCTAATTACCGTTTATTTTTTATTTTCTTTACATAAGTTACTACATAATTTTTATCTTTTTTATCTTTTCCTTTAAACGTATTATATCATCAATAAAATTTCCAATTACCGTATACATCAGAAATTAAGCACCCCCCGAAAATAAGCACCCCTGGCCAGAATTATGAAAATTTTGGCCTACATTATTCCGTTCCTGGCCGGAATTACGGTAAAAAAAAGGGTGCTTAATTTCTGATGTATACGGTATATCTTTTTCAGTGATATCTTCTACTCGATTAACTTCTTCATAAACTTCTCTTATTGCCGCATTTTCAAATGTTTCATCATTTTCAACTTTTCCTCCTGGCATTGATATTTATTCTCATACTCTTTTGAGTTCGTTTACTAATATAATAATTCTTTATTTGACAATATAAAATTATCGTAACAAATAAATTATACAGTTGTCTTAATAAATCCATTTTTTATTAAAAACTATAACATTTACAAACTACTATTACATACATATTTATAACTATAACCATTACACAAAACGATAATTTACATTCCTATAATCAATTATTTTAATAATACCCACAATAATAATATCCATTACCTCGTATTTCTATTTTAATTTCCTTTTCATATTTTAAATATATTTTATTCTTACTATATTTTTTTTCTTAAATTTATTTATCTTATTTTCAATATTATTTGCTTCTATTTCTATTTCTAATTCTTTTTTTACCACAAATTTCTTCTAATATCGGTCTTCCTTCACTATTTTTATTTATTTTTCCTTCTAATATTTTATTTTTTGTAACGTTTCTTCTCTTACTTTATTTATTTTTCTTAATTCCATAATTTCTCTTATTTCATTTTTTAATATTTCTTTATTTTCTTCTACCATTTTTTAATTCTCGATTTCTGAACTACAATATTATTTTATCTATTCCATACAACATCCTTTTATACTTTTTTCTTGTAATTACTTCCCTTGTTGTAACATTTCTCGCCCTTGCTCAAAATTAAACTGTCTATCAAATTTTCTTCGAACCTTTTTACATCCTGTCTCAATCTGTCTAAAAAAGAGTCCAATTTTCTATATTTATCTTCCAATACTGTTTCTTTTCATTTATTAATATATTTAAATCATTTACGCAAATACCATTTCTTTTTTCTATCTGTAATCCTTCTATTTCTGAAACTAAACCCTTTATTTCTCTAAAAAATTTCTTATAATCGATATTTAAATATACTAATGATCGTTCATTCATTTTGTAAAATTTTCAAATTTTATTCTCAATCCTTTATTTTATTTTACCACTAATTTTCATAAACACCCCTTTTTATAATAATTAATCTCTTCTTGAAAAATATCTTTATAATATCCTTGGAATTTAAAACATACTTGGATATCCCTATTAATTTTAAATTTTTCTTGTATATTTACATACGTAATCGATTTTCAATGTGATCTAATCTAGTATGAACATCTTTTTCTAACCATTTTATAATTTCACATGTTTCTCCTTTATTTGTAACATATACATTTATCTTTGGAAAATATTTCTGTTCCAAACAATAAAAACTATATGATTCTCGATTTACACATATTCCAAATTTATATTGGTCACTAATTCTCACAATTCTAAATAATGTTACAGGATCTATATATCCTAATATTTTCTGTATTAATTCATTTGGTAAATTATTCATTTAATTCAAAAAACCAAAACTTTATTAAATATCAAAATAAAATCATTCATATTTATACAAATTTAATTAATTATAAACATAAAATTATTCGTCTAAACTTTATAATTAATATTAAAAATATGGTTCTTGTCTTACAGTACCATTACTAATATATTTCATTTTATGTCTATCCCATTCTTCATACTCTAAATAATCCCATCTTTTATACGTTACTCGATATTTTATTCGTCCATTTCGGTATCCAGTTGATTTAATTTTTCGAGCAAGCTCCCAAACTGTTCGATTGATAACTGTGCTCTCTGACCTTCTAAAAAAGAATTTAAAGCTTCTTCTTTATCTTTAATTACTTTAGCAATTCTTTCTTTACTTTTCTGGATTCTCCAGATTTCTTTTTGTTTTTCATGTTCTTCATCCTGTAATCTTTTTATTTCTCTTGCCATTTTTTCTACTTCGTTAATCGCTTCTTTTAAATTTTGGTCATATTCTTCATCTTCACTAAACTTTTTATAAATATCTGCAAGCACATTTCGTTTTTTTCGATTACTCATTATATCAAACTATTTGTAAGATTATTTTAGTTATTATCAAACTAACAAAATTCATTTTTTTTTTTTTAATTTTAATTATCTATGATAATCATTAATCTTTATGGAAAACCCTCATGAACGTCACATGCACTCACATAAATAAGTGTCGATCCCACTGTCACGGGATGCAAATTACAGTTCCGTAGGAGTAACCAATCATTATGACTCAATGACTCATATCTAATCTTAAGATTATCTTATTATCTTTTATTTACATCTATCCATCAACAATTTACAAATATTGCATCATAATTAATAATCTTATAATCTTCTAACCAACCATATATCTATTACTTTTAAAATTATTATAATAATTATTTTTACTCATTTTTCAATAAATTTCCAATATATACTAATTAAAATATATCTTCATATGATCAAGATTATGTAAAAGCAATAATTATAGTTGTAAAAAATGTTGATACAGACAATAAAAAGATTATTGTACATATTATATATAATAAAAAATGGGTCAGAATATCAAAGTAAAGAAATGCTAGATTGGTTAATTGATTCTGTTTTATATGAAAATTTTCGAAATAAAGATAAAAATACGATAATTATTGTAGAAAGTTTCATATCATGAATTATTTTGTAAGGGAAGTAATGATAAGAGAGAAATAAAAAATTATAAATATGTTAAAATAACGTTTTAATAAAATTTTAGTTAAAATCCAGAATAGAAATTGATGAAAATCAAAAATTTATGAAAAATGGAACAATTAAACAAAAAAGTGTTGTGATTTGACAACAAATGAAGGACGCAGCTGAGAAAAGAGAAAAATTATTATTAGAAATATTAAATATGAAAATATTATAGAAAATTGTTTAGATTACGAAATAAAATCCAAAAATTTGAATTAGAATTGATGGCATTAGATTCAGATGATGAAACGGAAGAAGGATGGCAAAGTTTATTAATTAAAGCAAGAATTGTTAAAGGGGAAAAGAATCAATTGATTAAAGAAAGAAAAATTATTCCACGGGGAGTGGTTAATTACATAAAAAATATGTGGTTTAAAAGAGAGGAAGTTGTACAAGAAAGAATAGAAAAATTGCAAGACCGCGAAATGTATTACGCTCCAATGACTCGGAAAAGAAATTATTTGTATCGTAAAGTAAGAGTATCACAAAAATTATTTGAACAGACAAATAATAGAAATATATATTTTATCAAACAGAAGAAGAATAATTACTCATTTTTATCTTTTAAGACCAATTTGTCTCTCAAAACTATTTATCGAAACCTTAGATATATATATCATCTCTTCATTTTTGCCATCCCACCAATATTTTTTGCCATCTTTAATAAAGATACCTGTAGTCAATAATTTTTGAACATCTTCAAATTTCTTTGCTTAAATTTACTTTCTTTATCTCTAATCTTTATTAACGATTTTTTATTTACTGGTTTTTTATCTATTGTTACTTTTCTCAATCCTAACAATCCTTCAACAGCTTCTATTTCTTCCATATTTCAAATGTATCTCTTTATCTCTAATACCTCAAACCCTTTATTACATTTTTTACATTTAAATTCAAATTGAAATCTTTCTGTCCCATAATTATCTTTCCCTTTTTGATAATTTTCTACTATAACATCGATTATCTTATCTACATTTTCAACTAAAACGTATGTTTTTTTATTATCTTTATTTCTTAGTCCATACCTTCCAACTTGTTTTGTACTTTTCTTTTGCTAATTTATCTGTATGTAACAGATATACTTTTAATTTCTTCATCCCTAGATTATTCTATTAACTCATATAAACTTCCACAATATTCATATAATCCTTTTATGATACCAACATATAATAAATAAAATTCCAAAATTACTGTTACTAAAATTATATCTATAAACCCTTATAGATATTTCCTTCGAATTTTATATGTAAAATTCTAATTTCCCAAAATAAAACTGTAATATCGTTTCTTAAAAATATGTAAATAAAACATAAAATTTCTCCTATTTTTTTTTTCTTGAAAATATCCTAACAAATATTCTATTGTTATGATATAAGGTATACTACTTCCAAATGTTTCTACAAATTTCTCTACATTTTTTATGTCAATTTCAAAATAAACACATCCTTTTTATAACATACTATCAATCATGTTCTGTACTTTTCTAATAAATTCTTCTTTTATTTTGATATCTTGTTTCTTAAATTCCAATAAATCTTTTTCTGGTTTAATATCTGTATTTATCCCAATATATATATGGAGTGAATTAGGTTCAAGCCATGCCGAAATATTATGGCACATTACACCAATTCGGCATTACACCGGTGTAATACTATTTTCATATGAATTTTCGACCAAAATTTGGTGTAATATATTTCACCATTACGCCGCCTTAATGCCAAATTATCTGAAATAATTACGCCCCCATGTATAATCTCAATAGCAATACTTTTAAATTCCACAATTAATTCTCACAATTTCTTTTTTCTGTTGTCTTAGTTTTTCAATACTTTCTTCATAAAGTTTTCCTGTTTCTCAAAAAACTTTTCGTCTGCATATTTTTCTAAAATTTCATCCTTCTGCATTTCTTCCAATTTTAATAATTGTTCTTTTGTATATTCTTGTCTAGCACGCAATTTTATCAAATCATTTTCTTTATTTCAATTATATCCATTACATGTTCTATTTCTCGAATTTTTTCATGGACATTCTTATCATCCTTTTCTAGTTGTTCTAATAAAGTAAGATATTCCCATTGTTTTGAAAACATTTTTACTTTGTTATTATCAAATTTTATCACTTATCTAAATTTTGTAACCTTTTCTTATTTTTTAATTGATCAATTTTTCTATCATCTATCATTTTAACATAATCTTTGTATCTTCTTTATCTGCAGTATATTCATATATATCTTCTCGTATAGGTTTAATTTCTTTACATAAGAATTAAATATCTTTATTCATTTGTTCGACTCGTTTCTTATATAATTTTTTCTTGTTCCATTTTCCAACATCCTTCTAACTTCCCGTAATTCATCTTGAACTTCCCGCAATTTATCTTTTAATTTCTTGTATTTCATCACTATTCTGATTATCGTTACTAATATTATTCGGATAATCATAAATATAATTTTTTATATTTTCTATCATTTCCGTTACATCATCCTTTTCCTTAGCATACTTTTCAGTAAGATCATCAATTTCTTCTTTTGATAATTCTTATCTCCACTAATGATTCCTAAAAAATTTTGAGTAAACTATTCATTTATTTCCCATTCTATTGATACTGTCTTTCCATCCCGTATTCCTGATAACATTATTTACTAGTGACGGGAACCGTTAAAAGGTCCAAAGCGGGTTTCACGGCTCTAGTGTTTTAATTTATTTTAGAAATCGACCACAATTAATTTGTTTAAAATAAGAAATTTTCTGCTCAAGATTCTTTACTAATGAAATAAGAAGCATAATAAGTGAATTAATTATAAATAAAGAATACATAAATAAATAAAAGTTCCTGTTTCTGTCTTCATATTAAGAATAAAAAATAAAATAAAAATAAAATAATAAATAAATAAATTACTGAGCTTAATTCAAAGAATCATAGAAGTTAAACGTATCAAAAAATGTAAAAGGTTACAAGAGAGAATCGATAAGAAGAGGAGATTAAGTCTCTCAAACGAAAATGATCTAAATAGAATATTTTTGAGAGAATAGGCCCGTGAAATTACCACAAATGTGAGACCAGCAGCATATTCTTTTCCCTCAAGCTTCACAACAGCCTTTTTTAATGTTAGCTCCTATGTATTTTACTAAACTCAATTAATTACTATATTTACTAACCTCAATCAATTAAAAATAGTTTAGTTTAATTTAAAGTCTGAGTTAACTACGCGAAACATAAATTAATCTTTTCCTAAATCGCCTTCCTATCCGTACCCTAAATGGTGCATTAGAGGAAAGTATTGCAAAGCTTTCCTAACTATACCTTATGCTGATACTGTAAGAAAAACTCGTGCTTAACATAGATTAAACATGAGGCACGAAACCGAAACCTCCCAAAACCCTTTAGGTTTCGGTATATACTGAAACTTAGTTTCGGAACATGCATTTATTTTCCGAATCTCGAATCTAAACCGATACTCCCAAAACTTTTGTATACCAAAATATAACCAAAACCTATTAGTTCACTTTATATTAATAAAATTAAAATATTATGAATTAAAGTTACTTGCAATTGTCTATTTCGTCTCCTTGCTCAAGAAATCTCCAAATAGGCATTTTGGACGTTGCAGACTGCTTTTTGAATTTGATGGTAAACTATCCGACATTTTATGACTTCTAAATTAAGTCGTTTCGGAATTGATTTCAGAATATCAGATTAGTTTCAAGATAACCGAAATTAGTTTTGGGATCGGAATTTGTTTAGGGTTTCTGGTGAGGTTTCGATTCATATATTCCGAAACCCGAAACTTTCGGAAAGGTTTCGGGCCCCATGTTTAACATAAATCACGTGTCCAGACAAATACTATATATGTAGATCATTTATCACGGACAAAGATTTGATTCTGTCTGTAGATTAGTTCTTATTCTTTATTGAATGTGTTTGCTTTTTCTTTGTACTCCTCCTATGTGACATAAAATAAATAAATAAATAAACAAAGATTTGATTCTTTTTTCTACACATTCATCTAAATTTAGGCCTCGGCACGTTAATCACCACAAATCTTTTATTTACCCTGTTCTAATATTACTTTTACGTACAACAGCGTTTAACGCTTATTTATATCAGACTAGTTCACTTTTTAGAACTGATCCTACAAAGAATTCTTATTCGCCTTCGGATGATTTAGATAGTAACAATAATAATATTGAACCCTTCGTCCCCTTTTTTTATTAAAAATTTATTATTCGGCAATTCTTCTAATATAACACTTTTATATAATTTAGCTTGTTCTCTTTCGACTCAAACTTCTTATTTTTTATGCTGACGGTTCCTTTACCAAAAAATACGGACCCACTTCTAACACGCAATTAAGTTTCGCTATCAGGATCCCCGACCAGACCCGCAATTACATACCAAGGCAGTTCCGCCTTTACACCTTCATCCACTAAAGCAGAATTGTTTGCTATCTTTACAGCCATTTTGGTAACCTCCAACGACTCCAACGCCATCATTTACACCGACTCACAAAATGTTATCGACACTTACCACAAAATATCTAACAAACTCACGTCTATACGACGACTTCTCAAAATCAACAATCATATTATTTGGCGCCTCTTGTTACACCTTATACTAATCAAAAACATCAATAACATTTATCAAAATTAAAGGTCATTCAAACGACCAATTTAACGACCTGGCAGATCAATTAGCCAATGACACACACACTTTAAATCCTATTGGGATTAATGTAAAAAGGCCCCATTGGGGCCTTTAAAAAGGCCCCATTGGGGCCTTTAAAAAGGCCTCGGACTCCTTGATGACTCCGATCTGGAATACCATTGGGCCAGTGGGCCGTGACATACGCAAATTTTGCAATAACATTACTGAAGCTTACACATATGACCAATTCATTCAAAACAAACCTTTGGAACCGATGTTTGACAAATTTTCCGTCAAAGAAATCAACTGGAGCTCATCAAAGACTGGATCCATTACAATCATACGGACACAATCTGTGGAGAAGGGAAAACTGCTTTTGGTAGTTACAAACTGAAAAATTTAAATCACATTTTACCTTGTGGCGATATTCTCAAGAAACACTATCCTAAATTATACCCAGACGGAGACGTTCCTTGCCCTGTTTGTTCTTCTCACCCGGACACCAATCAATTTCTCGGTTTCTGTCCACCTTTTTTGCCGGAACTCAACAATATATTGCATCTGCAGATAATTCGTTATTATATTTTTTAACGAACGACATTGACAATTTTGAACTGTTTCATGAAATTACGGATTCTAATCAACTTATTTACCTAATACTCCATCAACCACTAAGAAGGTGGTTTTCGAATATGTCAATCACCTTTTAACCCTACTTTATCCGGTTATTTGGCTCAATCATACACGTGCCCCCAAGGAATGGGAAAGAGAGCACAACATTACTACACGCAAAAAGAAACGCTATCGCCATTTTCACCATCGCAATCGAAACTTCAATAATTCTTCACGTGACTCAGAATCTAGTCCGCGCCGATCTGTTCCGCCCGTTAAGATTTTTCGGTTTCGCATGGTCGGGGTCATACTCCTTTATGGATGGTTCTTATTACTTCTAATTATCTCCATTCGGGCGGATGGACTTCTTGTATGTCTTCTTATTTCTTTTGATGATTTTAGTTTAGATAATGCTTTATTTTTTTCTTTTTTTTCTGTTTTTTATCATTTATCTAGTTTTTTTTTAGTTCGTGACAGTGCTGGTTATGCCTAGTGCTTTTATAAAAGAACAGGCAGGACGACTCTTTTCGAAGGTTGGGTTGTTACTTTGTTTGTGCGGTTTTTTTTTCATCTTTGTAAGGTGCTTACCCCTATATTTGTAGCGCTCCCGTCGCTGTCTTCATTTGAAAAATAAAAATAAAAATAAAATATCACGGACAAACATTGCATAGACGTAAATGTCCTCCGCATCCGCTTCGGACAATTAATGATTTCCTTTTTATTTTAATTCATAAAATTTCTCCAACTTCTTTATTTATATAAAAATTTATTACACATATTTATTCATTATTCAATACACATTTTTCATCATCCAATAAATACTATAAACATTTATATACTATTTAAACTATTTAAACTATTTAGAAAATCTCTTTTCCTTAAAAAAAATGTTTTTCTAATCATTTTTCCTTTTCTTCTACTATTTCTCCTTCTTTATTACTATCATTTCTTTGTTGACAATCTTGTTCAGTAATTCCTGTTCTTTCCTGAAGTAGTACTCTGTCTTCTCCCGAATTAATTCTAAAAAATCACTAATATTTTCCTTATTATTCAATATTTCTTTTTCTGGTCTATAACCTTTTTCTTTAACTGTTTAATTTCTTCTCGTTTCTGTCTAATTAATTCTTCATATTCTTTATTTAATCCCTCATCTTCTTGTACTCATCGGTCAAGCTTTTCAACCTCTTTGTACAAAAAATGTAATCCTTGGTCTCCCATTTTTAATAATTAATGAAATTAATAATTTTAAATAACATATCCATCAATAAATTTCATCCTTTTATAATCACATGTATATGTGGAATCTCATTTATATAAACACTAGATTATTATTTTTATCTTTTCGTAATTCATCAATCTCTTTTTGTATATCTTCCCATTTCATATGTGCTTCCAATACACAAAATGCACTCATAAACAAAACTGGACAATTTACTCGGGAATATTTTCTTTATTAATTTATTACTAAAAGTTGCAGGAAAAGAGATAAGTGAAGAAGAATTATTTGAAGATAATAAGAGAATTTTAATAAATATAGAGGGACCTTTAAATATATTTGATTTCTGTTCGTAAGTATTTATAATTTATTATATCGACAAGAAAATTTTGGCGCGGTTGAAAAATAAAATTGTATTAATATATCGATATTAAACTCGGATCACACTCAAGATCTCGATGTAACCGCAATTCAAATTTTTCATATTTATTTTCTTAATAAGTCTAATATGTTGATATCAAACTTATCAAACTCGGAAGATAATAGAAATCATATGATTCGGCGTAACTGCGAGAGATATATAATTAGTTTATAAATAAAAACTCAGGGCTACATCACAGATGTGAACGCGAGTATTAAATTTAAATTGACAATGGAAAATTATCCGCAAATTGATGAAATTTTACCCCTAACTGCTTAACTGCTAAGTGCGATCTTTCCTAATGATGCGCCAAGTATCACAAACAATATAAAAATAATCCTGAATATTTGAGGCATTGTTCGAAACCTGTTGGAATTACAAATATACCAAAGTAATAAAATTTTGTTATATTGATATATTGATGTATTTACTTTTATAAAATGAAAACTGTAAGAGAGTAGACGAAATCTTTGAAAATAGAACAGCTGATTTTAGCACATAATAGCGTTAATTCTTAATGGTACACTTTTAATAGATAAAGCAAAAAAAATTTTATTGTCGCGTGATCGTGATAAAATCAATATTCATGTATTAGGAATAAAAAATAAAAGAACTCAATGATCGCTTTATTAATTAATTATAAATATTTGAATTATAAAATTAATTTATAAAATATATCAATAGCAAAAAAAAAACTTGATATCCAATAAAAAAAAAATTTTTTAATAGCTTCTACGATTCCAATTTTTTAATAAGTTTAAGTCATATTATTGATTATTCTTATCCATTAAGAATGGAATTTATCATTTGTAACATTTCTTCATTTGTTGCATTTTCACTTTGACTTAATTGTTCTCTAAAAATTTCCTTATTTGATTTAATATGATTTTTGTAGAAATTTATTAATCCTTGTGCATTGCATTCTCTTGAAAGTTTTAGAATTAAATATACTTCCTGAACATTGATATATTGACCTTTTTTAATACAAGTTACTACAATATTTTTGAATTCTTCAACTTTGTAAATATGAGTTACTTTTAAAACATTCATAATAAATGGTATATAAGCAGAACTAGGTATCATACTTGTTGCAATTGTTTTTGCGACATCAAAAGGTTGTCCATATAACCATCGAAGTAAAATCTCTATACTAATTGGTTGAATACTATCCGGAACATTGATTTCTATTTCACTTCTCTCGCTTAAGCCATGAAACTCTCTTTCAAAATGTTCTGAAGCAGCTATGTAAAAAAAAATTTAATGAGGAAAATAAGGAAATAAAAATTTCTTAAAATAATAATAATAATATAACGTACCTGAAAGCACATATCTATTAGCACCAATTTTCTTCATGCCAACATTAAAAATGACATCATGATACTCATTGTCTCGTTGTTCTGTTAGTCTTTTCAGCAAAGTATTAAGTAACACTTCTCGTTGATTTTCGTTTGTTTCGGGAATTTCAGTAGGGATCATTTTGCAAATAAGACCCATGCTCTTCAGAGCTTTCAAACAATCAGAATTATCCTGTAATTCTGACGGTAAAAATTTTTCATCTTTAAAAATCCTGCGGAATATTGTAACATTCATATCATATAAAGTATTGATTTTTACAAATTCAGTAAGTGTTTTATTTGGGAACATTGGATATTTTTTAAGATATCGTACGATTTGATCATTCCTCCATTTCTTAGATAGAATTTTCCTCAAGAAAGTGGTGTATTTTGGATGTTGAGAAGGTGTTGGAAATAATGTATTAATTTGTTGTATTAAATCTTCGAGTAAACCTAATCCACTCTTACAGGCTGCGCCTAATTTAGTAAGTGATGCATGATCCTTTTTAGTAGGCTTGTAGACATTTGAGTTTTGACGGAAGGAATAAAATGGAAAATCGTGTGGTAAAAGAATTCCAGATGTAGCATCAAAGAACTTGTCATCGGACAAATTCACTTCCCATATGGGTAAAGATCTAAGAATATCCATAAAATTTTTTTGACTTCGTTGTTGCGCTGTTAAGAAAATAAAAATATTAAAAAAATTCTTTTACTCAAAATTTAAAGCAAATGACATTTTTTTTGCTAATACTTGCCTACGAAAGCATCCATTCCCTCTCTAATAAGTGCTCTAAATAATTTATATTCTGCAGGTAATAATTCACTAATCTCAAATAATTGCTTCATAGTTAAAGATAAAGATGAACGAGTTTTCTCCAAAGAATTGATGATATTTACGGGAGTACATTTGACAATACATTTTTTGAGATTTTCATGAGCACTTTCAGGAACTACCATATTAGTAATGCGCACATTTAACTTCACTAATGCCGGATATAACGGATATAATGTATGTCCACTTTCAGGTATATATATGAGTGGATTATTTATATCAGGCCTAATAAGCATATCAGAAGGTTGAACTACTGGTATTAGAGGAAATTTAGAGAGTTTGTTAAAATCTACTTTTTCCATGTCTTTATATAATATTGCCCAAATTTTTTCAAGCCAATTTTTATTTGGTAAAGAATTTCCATCTGGAACCCATTTTAATTCTCTAACAGGTTGTACCACACTTCTTAAAAGATCCAAGATACCCGAAGCATCAAACTTTTTAATATTAGTACATGAACAAAAATTATCATCAAAAATTTTCTGCAGATTTTCTGGTAATTCAGTAGAGACAAATTTTGATGGTCCAATATTCGGGAACAGTTCCAGATGTTTTTGTTTGCCAATGTAATAAACTTCACCAAATTTGCCAACCGACCCGTTGTTTAGGGGAACCAATGGTAAATCAGTAAGAGTTCCAAAAGAATTCTTATCTTGAAGAATAAAACTTAGCAATTCGAACAATGAATCCCGGTTATATTTCATATTACCATGATTACTAATATTATTAAAAGAAGGTATTGAAGATATCACCATTTGTAATTCTTCACAAACTGACTCTCCACTGACAGGCATGTACGGGAAATTTGGAGGGTCTTTAGATTCAACGATTTTATTAAGTTGTTCGATTTTATCACAATCAAGCTTCACAGCAGGAACTCCTGAGCTAACCAATATATTTGCAATTATTGCTGCTGCTTCTCCAAAAATTTTTGCTTCTTTTAGTGAAATAAATTGTCCACCATTAAATTCGGTCCAGAAAACTCTATGGTTACCGGTACCTAACCTTTTAATAACATTTAAATAATAATCATTGTACAAACTTATAGTTGAATTCCTCGTAATTGGCCAAAGATTATTTGAGATATATGAAAGAAAATTTGCTTCTCGATTCTCGTGCCTGTCTACGATATGATTAAGTAATTTAACATGAAGATTAGGTAATACATCGTATAGAATATATCTATTCCATTTTGCATCGACACAGTCTCCTTGTAAGAAATCAGTTTTAGACTGCAAAATACCATTTCTTGCACTAGGTAGAAAAAAAATTCCATTCAAATGGACTCCCAAATTGGTATTTATTGATAGAGACAAGTAAGAATACATTTCTCCTCTAAATTTAGGAGGATTTAGAATCTGCAATGCAAAATAAATGTACTTTTTAATAATATCGTAATATTTGATAAACAGATAAAAAAAAAAATAACAATAACTACCGATTCACTTCTTAATTCATCCAGTGATTTTTCAGAAGATCGAGCGAGTAAAGAAGCAATTCCGCCTCTCGCCTTGATAAAAATGATGCCCAAATTTTTGAATTAAAATATCATTCAATTATATAAAAAGTATTAAAATACAATAAAATTACCTGTAGCCGATTTTCCTTTGAAAATACTCTGAGGTCTTGTTCAGATATAAATTTATGTCCTCCTGAACACAAAAGCCATATTTCCGAAATTTTCTTGTTTCCCATATTAGTTCTTTCAATATCTAACTGATAGATTTGTGCCTCATCAGCAACATTTTGACGAGAAAGACGACAACTATCAAAATTATTAATTTTTGCTCGCCAGATCAATTTAGTATTTGTGTCATTACTGTCATTAATGCGAAATAAACTACATGATTCTATGTTCTTTAAAAATAACATCTCATTCTTATCCTGCACATTATTAAATAGTTGCAAAATTTTACCAGTTTCGTAAAATTTATTTGAAATTTCACTTTGATCTCCAGTAGTAAAAGTTCTAAGCGGAAGCCTAAATAGCGTTCCTTTGAATTCTCTTGAAAAGTTACAATTCAATATTTTGTAAGGATGACATTGATCGTAAAAACTCTTAAAATTCTTTTCCATAAAATTAATCCGAGCGCCTTTTGGCCTTCTGGGAGGAAATCCTTGTTCTGGAAGGAATTTCGCATGTGGATCTAAAAATGCAATATATTTTCCACTTACAAAGCTAGGTAAATCCGTAACGTGAAAAGCACAATTAAATCCTATTCCAAATCTTCCGATTTTCTTGTCATCACGAGATTTTCCTCCGGTACCAAGTTTGAGTAAAGACCGGAAGTCATCATCTGTAAACTCTGCGTTGTTATAAATCCATATCGCAGGACCTTGCCAACATACCATTTCATCTGAAAATAGGTTTTTGGAATCGTGCTGAAAGGTTCTTTCATCTACATATACTGAAAATTCCGTGGCTCCAGCATCATCGGCATTCTATATTTGGTGAAAATGTTATTATATACAGTATATTTGAAAAACAAATAAAAAATCTCCAATTACTCACTTGAAGAAATTCTTTAAATAAGGAATCTATCGAATAATCCTAGTAATTGAATTTTCAAAAAATTAATGCCCGATTGAATAAAATTATTACATAAACAATGAACATTAATTACAAATCAAAAAAGTTACATCAAGAATATTTTTGATTCTGGTAGTCAATGATTCATGTTGTTCGTATGCCTCCCATTCTGAATCCTTATTACCTAGAATAAAAAATTAAATGCTTAGATTATTTATAAAAGTAAAATTAAAATAAACTATTATTTTATTTTAGTTACCGAATATTTTTCCTTTCAAAGTTTGAATCCCTAATCCCTCAGCAATGTTCCGAGTTACAAAATTATGTGCAATTTCATACTTGCTTTTCTCGTTATTATCAAGTTTATCTTCCATATCATCATAATAAATATCTTGTAATTCCACAAGTTTATTATTAGTACTTGGAATCAATAATTCATCCAATCTTTGCAAATTATTTCCTTCTATCTTATCATCATTTTGAATTTTCGCAATCCGTTTAAGAATTTCGATAACATTTTCTATTTCGTTTGTTGATAATTCTTCATTTTCATTCATGTCTCTAATAATTAAAATTAGATCCCTGACTCCAATTTCATCTAAAATTTTGATATTTAAATTACATCCACCCCACCTAGCTTTTGCGTTATTGTACAAAATTTCATACAACTCAAAATCAATCGTTTTGTCGATTAATTTATCACTGTTTAGTTGATTTATGAGGTTATTATTATGCCCATTTCTATAATTTGTAATCTCATCAATATATACGTAAGAATCGCTATATAAGGTTAAAGTACCAAGTGTACCATTCGCTAGTGGAATCATTTTGAAACCCTCTAATTCGTTAAAATCTCTATCACTTAATAAATACTTAAATAATTGTAAGACGTCTTGTCTAGGTATTGCACCGTCTTCCCAACTAGTACGATTGAATTTTAAATCTAAATAATCACGAATAACAGCAGGAGATAGACGTTTAATATTATCATTATGTCTAGAACTTTGTAAAATACGGATTATATCGTAAGATACTGATATCACAGGAACTCCAATATTTCCAATTATTTTGAGTAAATTGTTATCGAGTAATTTTTCATCCAAATAACCATCTGAAAGCGAAAGCCAACAATATCCAATGGCATTTGAAGAAGGCCCATTGAACACACGATCCTCAATGTTAAGATTTTCTACAATATTTTTTATTAAATCTTCGCAAAAAGTGTTTATGCTATCCGACATGTTTATGACCCTTGGCCAGAATCTATATATATCGTTTAGTTGAATATCAGCAATGTTCGTTAGTTCAGAAGGAATCCGATCCACGCTTTAGGTAAAACTTTTTCAAATAAATATTTGTTCCATTGAATCTTCAAATTCGCTAATCCATCAAATGCCTACAAGATCAATATTAGTCAATAAATATTAAATTATCAGATAGGGTAATCGGTTAAAATAATTACCAGATCTTCATTGCCTGCAGCTAACCATAAAGAACGTCGGTTATTACTAACCTGTTAAAGCAATAAAAAAACATTAAAAAATAATTTATGACCATAAAAGTTAACAATACTAAGCTTGATTCATACCGCAAAATATCCATGCACGGAAACGATAAAAGGCATATCAATAGGAAGAGGTAAAAAACAAAATAATCTTCCGATAACATTTAAAGAATTCAAAGGAACAGCTAAACCAACATTAGGGATAAATTTGTGATTTCCTATGCTTTTATTGAATCTTTTCTGAAAATGCGCTTCGGTTTCTAATAAATCATCGAGATAATTTAAAATTAGCCATCGGCTAATTTCTCCATCAGTATCTTCTCCTTCCTGATGACGGAATGATGCAACATAAGATGATTTCATTTGAGTATTATCGTTAAGTTTGCCTAATCTTAACTCATCCATCAATGGTACAATATTTTCGGCTATCGAAGATCGTTTTTTCCGAACTTGAATAGCATTATCTAATTGAATTTTATATAATAGTTCAGGTTTGCTAGCACCTTTTTTCAATTCATAAAAAGAAATACACTCAATATGTTTCAAAAACAACAAGCAATTAATGCTCTCATTCTCGTAAAATTTACGAAACATTTCCAAAATTTCATTAGGTTTGTATATCTTTTTAGAAATATTCGAAAAAGTAGAATCACGAAGAGGATAACGAAAGATAGTGCCACCAAATCGTTCATTACACGAGATTCCAAAGGGAGAAAAAGGAGCAAATTGATCTGGATATTCTTGGATCAAATTTTCTTCGACAAAGTTGAATTTGACGCCACCATTATAATACCATTCGTGCGGATCAAGAATAACATATTTATCACCAGTGATGAAAGAAGGAGAATCAGTAATATGATAAATTGAGTTAAAACCGACACCCATTACTAATTATAAAAAAAAGAGAGATAATATCAGAATATATAGAAAATTGAGTATTGAGTACTATTATGGAAAATCAGAAAAACGAAAAATTACCTCCAATATTATCAAATTGATCTTGTTTTTTACTATCAGCCAAGCTCAATAAAGATTCAAAATCATTTTGTTCAAAAATAGTTTCATTTATTGATAAAAGTGCAGGACCTTGATATTTATCAATATTTAAATTGAAATGCTTATATTTATTCAAATGTGGTTCCAATAGTCTTTCTGATTGATACGTATTATGGTCCAGAATGAAAGTTTGCACTTTACTTTTAGCATCATCAGAATTTTGAAGAATTTCACGAAGAACTTGTGTACCATCAGGATATTCTTCAAGAAGTTTCTTTAGACGATGAGTATACCCTATAAAAAAATTGGATACGTTATTTATAAGGATTTTATACGATTTTTTTCCTTAGAAATAACGTATCATAATAGTCCGTTGAAAGGATACGGAAAAATGCACAATTCCGTATCACTAAAAATATGTTTTGGATACGGAATGTGCATGAAATTTATACGGAATTTACATGATTTGTTCACTGATTCATTATGAAATTTATATACTGAATTTACTACTTATATTACACTTTATTACTAGTTGTATTTACATAAATTTAATTC
>JADRCO010000329.1:0-37675 GCA_021464525.1 Rhizophagus sp. LPA8_4_AMF | reverse complement strand
TTTTTTATTGCTTTAGCATTATTTTTTATTGTTTTAGTAGATTTTAAAAAATATTTTAAAATAAAAAAAAGGGAAAAGAGGGAGAGAGTTTTATTGCAAACGGGTAAACAATAAACAAATTAAAAAGCTGATCGCGCCACGCCACACAAGTCAATATCAGTGGCACAGTACATGCGCCGTCAACCTGGCACACATTTCAGACGTGCATAATCCCTTAATAATTACATAATATGTGTAAGCTCCCTAACTGGTAATGAATAAACAAATATACTGATTGTGTCACCGCGCCACACAAGTCACGTGGAGGTGAAATTTTTTGTGGTGATACTGCCAATCAACTGATCAGTTTTTTGTGCCGATCACAGAATATTCTGTCGACATTCTCTGAAAAAAAGATACATCCACTTTTGGTAATCCCGGCGTATAAAAAACCACTAGCTTTTTCTGGGATCTTGCCATTCAAATCGACTATAAATATACTATATTTGTCGCTAGTTTTTTAGTGCTAAAAGTCCAATAATTGATGGATGATTTTAATCCAAATACACCAGAATACCAACGACTTTTGATGGACCGGAAAATCCTGGGCGAAGGTTATCCTGCTGCTGCCGCGGCCGCCAACCTTGGATCTTCAAGGAGTGTAGTTGGAGTTGGAGGTAGTGGAAATGCTATTGTTAGTTCTTCTACCTCCGTTGTTCTTTCAGGGTCTAACGCTGTTGCTACCACTAGCGGTAGTAGTGCACCGACGAATATGACAGAGTTTACAAAGAGAAAGAATTGGTCACAACGGATAATTGAAGAGCTAAAAGATTTTTTGCATGTTATTTCCCCAACAGGGAAACTCATGTATTGTTCACCTTCTTCAACCGAGCTAGTCGGTTATACTCCCGAAGAATTAGTGAATCGTACTATAACAGACTTTATTCATGTCGATGACGTTGATATGTTTCTTAGAGATTTCGGTTTGGCCATACAAAATAAAACTAGTTTCACTCTTTATTATCGATTTCGCAAGAAAGATACTAAATATATAATTCTTGAGGTTAATGGACATCCTTACTTTGGTGAAAGTAATACTACTGGTAATTGTAAATGCTTTTTCAGTATGGGTAGAACTTACCCATCAAAAACAACGGCAATGTTAGATTCATTTTTGGAATTGAAAGTCGAAAATGAAAATCTGCGTCGTCAACTTCGCGAGTTAATTGGACCGTCGGAAACTCCAGCTGAGGCCAGCGGCAGCGGCAGTGTCAGTACAGTTAATACCGCTTCTTCTACCACCGGAGGATCAACTTCTATCCCTGAAGGGCGTTCTGTGGAAAATCTACTTCATGATACAAGTAATCCGTTAGAATTATTGACCGGTTTACGATACCAGGAGGGTGAGCGTGCCAGAGGAATTTCCACTGGCTCTAATAACCCAACTTTACTGAACGTAAGTTTAATGGATGTAGATATGGCATCATCTCTAGCAACGCCGTCTTCAAGAGACGACAACCTTTTATCTACGCAAATCTCCGCCCAATCCGAACATGCTCCCCAACCTTCAACGACTACCACAACTTCTCCGTCGAAACCACGAAAGAAGGTTTGTTATCTTATCAGGTTATGATCTTTTTTTGCATCTTTTGAATTCTTCATTTATTTCTTTTTTTTAATCTTAGAAAAAACCTAAAGTCGAAGAAGAAGAATATGTCTGTACGGATTGTGGTACCGTAGAATCACCTGAATGGAGAAAAGGTCCACAAGGACCAAAGACGTATGTGATAATACTTATTTTATTTAATGCTTTTTATTTTTGGAATTTTAAATCTGTTTTATAAAAACATTACTAATTTTTATTGCAAAAAAAATTGCAAATAATGTGTGACATCGTTTTTGTATATCCTTCGCAAAATCTGCATATTGCAATAATAATTATTGCAAAATGTCATTTTAAAGGTTATGTAATGCATGTGGACTTAGGTGGGCTAAAAAAGCAAAAAGACAAGCTAGTAGTGGCGGTAATGGAGGAAGCTCAACGCAACCTCCTCCACCGCCAGGTATCGACACCGGAGGTGGGGAATAATAGCTGCACATTACCCTTTGTTTTTGTGAAGATGATTTATGAAAAATTTTTATTTTACCTAGTTTTATTATTAATGCGCTAATATATAAATATCTTTCAGATTTGATATTTAGTAATTGATTTTATTTACCAATTAATTAACTCAAGAATTTTTCTGGTTTTTAATAGAAATAACAGAATTTAATATATAATTTCTTCACAATATCAAAATTATTATTTATTACTAAACTCAATAAGCACATTATCTTTTTTACATTATACTCATTGCTTTTTCTTTCAAACTTTTCGAAATAATATTTATTTTTTTTTTCTTTAATTTATATGAACATTGTTCGATCATGCGATTCAAAGTTTAAACTATTCAATTTGATTTTGATTAAATGTATGTTTAGCAGGAATATCTTGTTTTCATGCTAATCTTTTCTTATGAAGTCCAAGTGTTGAATCAAAAATAGTAAGACCAATAATGGATACTTTGTCAGATGGATCAATCTTATCGTATTAAGATGAGCTGGCGATTGTGAGTGGCAAAAATCCTTGTTTCTTAAGGTTAGTATTCATAAATATGAGCAAAGAATTTCACAATTACTACTGCACCACCCAACAAGAGCAACGTGTTCACACGATGAATTCTCGCCATATTCATTATCACCACCCAGAGAATATCCAGAGAACATCTGTTGAAGAAAATTGTTCAGAATCATTTAATATATTATACATAAAAATATGACTAAATAATATTTCCCAGAAATAATATAATACTTTTGTATATATAGTCACGAGCAAATATTTTGATTTTATTAGCTCACAGTTAATAGACATCGATCAACATGTTATCTGAAATGTTATCAAAATGACCTCTGAATTTCAACCACTAGTAAATTTTCTCTTGGCTTTATTTAAAGCAGGTAATTCTCAAAAATCCTTTACTTTCCATTTAGAAAATGGCTGTAACAATTGAATATGGTTACTTTTTGATCTTAATAGATTCGATTCTTGGTGTGCTTTGACTAGGTCGTACCTTTTAGAGTCATTAAAGATTTCCATCGGCATTTATGAGCATATCATCACTGACTTGATCCGAACCCGAGAAACAAATATATATATACATCTGGAGATGTTATAAATGCATGAGTGGGTGTCTCTTATATAATATAATGATAGAATTCTTTTCTTCATTTTTAACATCCTGGCGATCTCGTTGTCAAGGGATTACAGTCGACGTCCTTTAGCATTTTTTCCTGACCGTCAAGTGCAATAATAACTCGAATTTTATACAGATCCAGGTGTAATTGTGAACATCGATTTTTTGTTTCATTCCATGACCAAGGACTTGCTTGGCTAACGAAGCGACGAGTCATATCTTCGTATGATGAGTTTGTACATAAACCAATGATTGATTTCTAAGTGATATAGTAACCAATTCAGCATCCATATTGAAGATTCCATACCAGCGCATATTAAAAATATCAAAGCAAGATACAAGTACCTCCTACCTTAAGAACAAAGTTTAATAAATTAATATATTGATTATTATGAATTTTCCTTTTCTCTGTTGAATTAGATAGTAAATCGGGTTAAATTTCAATTTCTACGCGTAATAGGAGTAGAGTATAATAAAATCATATAAAAGTTCAAGATCAATGCCACATATTAAGCAATAAAAAGTTCCGGAATTATAAGCTTCTTTTCAACTCTTATGTACAAGTCAAGTCTTTTTCTTCGCCGATTTGTCAAAAAAAAAATCTACCATTTCCTTTCTACTTTAGTAACTCATTTTTTTGAGCCTCAAACTAAAGATCACAGTGTAGTCAGTGTAGTCAGTGTACGGTTTGCGAGTATTGTAGTCTCTGAAAAAGGGCATTTGTGCTGTAGCATAATGACAAGAAACGCGGTCGAAACGTAAAACCGCGTTACAAGCCGATCATCCGTCATATATATATATTTTATTGTATTCAATTATATAACTTATCCTTTTAACTAGTATTCGCTAGTTTCTGCATGACACAAGTGTCAATTCCACTTGAAGATATATTGAATTTGTTCAACAGTGATTGAGATCATTGAAATCATTAAAAGCTACTAACTAAATGTTTTTATTTCTTGGTAGAATAGATAATGTTTTTAAGAAATTTGCTTTGACATGCATTTTTTTTAGTTTGAATTACCGTTTGTTTGAGAATTCTTCCAAGATAATTTATTTAAAAATAGCAATTTTATTTAGAAAGTTGTAAATTATTGACATTATACAATAAAAAGTTACAATAATTTCATGATTTTAAAAGTAGAAGAATTAAAATTTCGGGAAAGCAACTTTAAAGTACTAATCAACTATTACTATCAGTCTATCCGCAGTATTTTTTGCAGCACCTAATAATAAATTTCTCATTTTCATATTTATATGCTAAAGTAAGATCATATAAAGCTTCCTTATTCCCTAAATTATTTGTTGATAAAGAGATTTATAAATAAAATACTGTTACTATTTTTGGTGTCGCAATTTTCTTTCAATTTGTTATATTCAGCGTTAAAAAATCATATGGGGTTCCTTAATTACTAAATCTGGAACCTAGGAACTATCAAATCCAAAATTTTTCCGTTTTTTGATCTGCTTTGTAAGAGACTAATAATTATTTGTAGGCAAAAGTTCATAGTATTGATAATAAAAAAAAAATTGTGATTTTTCGATCTCATCAGGTGTAGGTTTAAAGTAGGACTGAAAATTTTTATCAGTTATTTTTTAGAAGTGTTAAAGAGAATAAGAGCATTAAGAAAAGTTAAAAATAATCAAGAAAATGTATATAATCTCAAAATTTCGGATAAATCACCTATTCGGTACGAATTGCTCAAAATCAACCAATCAAATTAAAATTGATTTATAATAATCGAGTTAAAAGATCTAAATAAATTTTCAATTTATTTTTTTTACTATGTATACATCGCCAAATTTTATTGAAAATATTCTGTAACAGCTAATCAAAAATCAGTAATGCCAATATGACTTGTTCCACTGGCTATTCGCGTATTTCGAGTCAGCAATTTTGAACTTGAGGAGATAAGATGGTTTCAAACGCTAGTCCCGTCCTAGTAATTGCAGATCACGGTGAAGCGTTTAAAGTAAAAAAAAGATGCCTTTGTTGTCATAGTCGGTATAAACCAATTGGATATATTGTTGGTTTTATTTTATGGGTTTCATCCTTTTCATCCGCTAAAGAATGACGAATTACTTTGCTTCTGTTAATATCAAAGGAATTGTGACGAATTATCAGTCAGCCGAGATACCTGGTCTGCTATCATTAATAGGTAATAAGCTTAAAAAAACTTTTTATCATTTTCATTAGTGAATAATTTTTTTAGTATTTTAATATTACAAAATAAGAGGTCGGCTTTCTAGTTTCATATTACCAAGAGTCACAAAAACTTCTCTGCTTTAAGTATATACCCACTAATGACTAACCGATACTTTCCAACAAAAGTTTATTTTTTACCATTAATAAACGAACACGTAAGCAAAAATTCTGTCCTAACATTTGATTGTGCAAGAAGTTGTACATTTTCGTTTCAAATAATAAACGGAAATCGTTATATCTTTATATTTCTGTTAAACCCATGATAGAAAGTCGGTTTTCGGTATATAAACATGGAATATAAAACACGGACCAACATTTTTTACAGATTAAGGACTTTACATATAAAGAAGCATGAATGCAATTTATTATAAATGAAATTATTTAATTAAATTATTCCTCACATTTCAATCAATTTATATCAATGAGAATATAAGGAATGGAACGTTTTGTATAAATTGCGACTAAATCTTCAATTTAAGAAAAGTATAAGACAATCTTATTATTCATAACTTCTTTTGCCTCAAATCTAGCTACAAGCCAATCCTCTTCATCCACAATATTTATTCTATCATTAACAGCATTCTTGAAATATAAGTTACTATGATTAACTTTTACATTATATCGTTGTTCAATTCTATTGATCAAGTCTTTAAGAGAAGTCTCATAGGGAATTACAATCACATAATTTTGGATGAGAAATGCGAAAGTAATGTATAATTGAGCCTTAAGAATCAATACCATTTAAGTACATGTATAATACAAAAAAAAGGAAAGATCAAAGGTGATACTAAAATAATAAATCATATTTTACCTCTGTTATAAACGAAGTATTCGAATTTTCATTTTCATATCGTTTATCAGAGAAAGCCTGTAATAAGCAAATTACAACTTAATATTAATCTACTTTAAAAAAATCACAACATGATGTTACCTCATGGCGATTAATTTGTTTAGACACAGAAATAGGGTCCTTAATATTACGCGTAAGGTTCATTATTTCCTATTACAAACCCGGGTAATGAATCTTTAGTTAAAAGATCTTCTGGTGAAGATAATAATATAAATTAATTTAATTTACTCTGTCGTCCATATCAAGAAGACTGTGATTTGGTTCTCCATTAACTACAGATGTAATGAATAAATTATCAACTTGCTTCTCAAGTTGTATAGTTGCTTCTTCTCTAGACTTAATAGTGGGAGGAGTCATCGGTGAATCCTTTATCGGTAATGTTTTTAGTATTGAAAAAAGATACAATCAGGAAAAATAAGACATCAGAATTGTTTTCTTACCATTATATTTTCGTTATTAGTTTTACTGATCCATTCAGCAATTGATTTGTTGCGAGAATGCGCAGGTTCTCCTTTAGTAACATTAGGCTAGCCAAAAAGAGAATAGTAATTAATGTACAAATTTAGCTTAAAATCATACGATAATCATTTACCTTTTTGACATTTTGCGCAGTAACTACAAATTTAGAAGGATAATCTTTCTCAAAAGATTTACCGCCATCGCCTGTAATATTCAGCTGCTTTTGATTTTTACAATTATATTGTGATTCCTGATTGAAAGATCGCTTCTGATCATTAAAAGATTGAATATGTTGAGAGGTGCTGACTTGATTCATATTTGAGGATTCATTTTGTCGAAGCTTATCTGATTTTTCTTGATCATTAAACTGAGAAATTTGTTTTTTTGGATTCTCCTTTGATAAGTATTAAATTTATTTATTAATCACTTTTAATTAACAACCAAAATAAAAAAAAAAGATATTAAATCTCTTTACCTTATTGAATCTTAATCTTTTCATTTCATTACTTAGTTTTAAGTATCGTTTATCTTCAACGTAATCACATGGGCTTAAAACAATTGTTGTAATATCGTCTAAAAAACCTCCTAAAGGATCAATTGCTATCTGAATTCGAGAATCAATTTCTCCAAGAGGGTATTCATAAAACTAACAAAATCAATTTTTAGCACGTTATATACTGCGCCACATTAAATATAAGCTACTTACAAATTTTCTAAATTTTTTCTTCATTTCCAATTCAATATCACGCTTCTCATTAATTGCAAATCTACGAAGTTGTTCTAAGGGGATCGAAATTTCTTTTTTTTTCTCAACTAAGACTATACAAATTTCATTAGTTATAATACGTAAAATTAAAGCTAATGGGGGTTTATTGAGGGAACGAGGAGTTTCTCCTGGATAGAATTGTCCCGATGGTAAGATTTTTAGATGTGTACATTCGAAAATCACATAGTCCAATAAGCGCTTGGCCACTTTCAAATCTATATTGTTGTTGGTATTCATTTGTATGGATTAATTTGTAGGGTTGAAGTTCCGTTTTTGAGTAATAGTTGTATAAGGATAATGATCTAGCCTATATTAGAAGAAATGGTATTATATATTTATTTATTAATCTAATGATATATCAACGCGAATAAAATAATTAAATAATTACCGTATTCATCAATATTATATAAGCATCATCATCCAATCTTCCGCCACTTGATAATGACTTACAATTCGACAATTACGTAATAACATGAATCTAACTTCCTTTTATGACGAATTATTTAAAATGATAAGACTTAAGTGATCAATAATCATCATGTAGTATTTCCAAGTAATTTTAATTTGAGGTTACTTTATGAAACGACATATCCGTTAAATATTAAAGAAATTTGCGATATTATAACTTATTTTAATGTTCGCAGAAACGTTTAAATGTGTTCGCGGTATAACTTTTTTCAATCGATCAATTGATGTAATTTAAAAAGAATAATTTTGAATTCTTCACTTTATTCTGTCTTATTCTTAGGTGTCACAAAATTTATCTGGCAAATTTGAAAAGAGATTTAAGCTTCTAAGTCGCAAACCTAATTTTTTTACATATTACATAACTCATAAATAAATAAACACATCATTTAATAATCGCGTAGAAAATTGTTTTTTTTCTTGATTTAACCAGCAGAATGTAACATAATTTTATTGGTCATTTTGGTGGAGAGTAAAAAAGTTTGTGTACGAACTTTTATTAAAGTGTAATAAAAATAAAGAAAACATTATCCCATTATCTCAATTTCAATAAACTTTCCGTCTTTGGTTTAGTTGCTGACTTGATAGTTCGAGTCTTCTTTCTCTTTTTTTCTCGAGTGGAGGTAATTTCAACCGCGACAGCTTCGGTGTCGATCACTATGAAAGAATCTTCTTGTTGATAAGTGTTCATAAAAATTTCCGCCAACGGATCCCTATAACGCTTTTGAACTACATAGTTCATAAATTTTGGGTTTGTTCTTCGGTTGAAATTATTATTATTACGGGTTCCTGCAAATGTTTTATTGACAGGGTCAAAGTTCTCTTTATTTTGGAAAAAAAGACGCGAGTTAACACGTTCATATGAAAGTCTTTGAGAGTCCATAGAGTCCATATTTTTCGAAAAAAGAATAGTGTATCGTTAAGAAAATAAGGGGAAAGTAAAAGAACAAGTTCATCTAAAACGCGTTTTTTTTTTCTAAACTTTCGTGTATATATAGAAAATCGTGCTTACACAAAGTCATATGAGTGATTGTAAATACTGTCTACTGTGTCAATCACGTGAGTGACTAAATTTTTCATGGTTACGGCAATATTTTACATCTATATTTGGAATACAATATATATTTAGATATTCAATAAACATTTTTAGTCATACAGAAGATAAAAAATTTTTCTAGAGTAACTTTGTATAATTATAATAAAATTCAGATGATTTATTACTCATTAGAAATTATAATAGATAAATGAACAAATATTCCTAATAACTAATTAAATATGATTTGTCTATAGATACATATGTAGATTTGCACTGCTTACCACTTAGCAAAGTTAAACAGGTATTATTTATATTAAATCATTTTAAATCTTAAAATAATATTTTTTTTTTGGTGATGTAAATGGGATGCAACTTTATTGAAATTTAATTTTATAATAATTACAAAAATAAACTGTATAGCCTACCAAGTTTACCACCTATCAATAAAAAGAACTAAACATTACTATGAAAGAATATAATTTACAAAAAAGGAAAAGTATAATGTAAACCAATAAAGGAGCAAACAACTAAAGTACTAAATAAAGAAAAAAACAAAAAATGAAATGGAAAAAAGAAACAATTCCAAGTACTTTTATTCTACTTCTTACTACCAAAAGTAGACTTAATTTCCATAAGAAATTACTTTATATTAGTCAGAAATTCCAAGCTTTTTCAATATTAAATGAATTTCAGCTAAAATAGTTGTCAATATCATCTACAGTTTTAATCTTATTTTCTGATTGTGTTATAATTTTCTTTTTCTTAGAATTAAATTTCTGTTTAGTAACCAAGATACTTTACTTACTTTATTTAATCTCTAAGTTATTTTCTACATTTTGCTTCTGAAAATTGCTTTTCTTCTTGTTGAAGAATTTTTTTATTCAATTTAAGGCTAAAATATCAGTATCATACATGTAGTGTTTTTGCAATAGAAAGGAAGGAAATTGCTAAAAAAATTTAATTTATATTTATATACTAAATATATTCTATTAGTTATAAAAAATTCAGATTTAATATTAAAAAATTTTTTTTTCTAGCACGCAATTTCTCTTCTTTCTATTGCAAAAACTTCATGTATTACAATTGTCTTATAAAAAATTAGCTTATTATTTATTCAAGTACTTTCCAGTATATGATTTTCAAATCTAAACATATGTGCAAAAAAAATATGTTATAATATAGGATTATGTGCAGAATTTATTATAGGTAATATTCAAATATTACATATATAGTATGCAAAAAATTTTTTAGTGCAAATTCTGCATTTATATATATATAAAATATTTTTAATAACTATGCAATATGCAAATTTGTGTACACTTTAAAAGGGTAATGTATGTGGAAAATTACCAGTCATATGCAAATGCACACTTCTGCACTATCAAAATCACACATTGGTGCTTTCTGTATTTTATTGTAATTAACTTATACTTACCTTTTCCTTCTTAAATAATTTTAAAATCTTTATATTTCAAATGTTTAGAAGAATTTGATATAGGCTATACCACCCAAATACAAAGTTGCAATTATTATATATATTAGCAGAAATATTGATTAAGATATCTAGTATTTAGATCCAATTTCTTAATAGGTAAACAGGTTGGTCTGTTAAGGAAAAATGCAAATCTAGGTTGGCATTTACTAAGGAATATTTGACCTAGTTTTTTATTAAGTTAATTTGAATTGATTAACAGATTAATGATAATAGTTAGATAACAATATATTTAAAAGGTTTAACAATTGAATAGTAGGTAGTTTAAAGGTTTTAATGATTGGATAGTAGATTGCTTAAAAGGTTTAACAGGTTAATAATGGCTACCTGTTTAGTTAACCTAATAATTTAATAATCCGTTATAAATCATTTGTCAGGTTAAACCAATTATTTGACAATTAATTATTTTTAAACTTGAATAAAATCTGTTAGTTAAAATTTAAAACCATAAATCTAATATTAATAAATATTTGTTATAATCTATTAATAATGGATTATAAATCTGAATATTAGATTAAAACTATTTGGAATTATTTGTATTTTTTATATATTTGAAAATTTTGGTTTATTAAATACTATCAATTTCTTAATGATATTATTCAATTATTACATTCATATAGTTTAAAAATAGTTATATTTATTTCTACTGATATTAGGACACTAGTTAGCTATTTTAGTATACCTTAAGAAATATATATTTTATTTATTAATGGTAAGCTTTAAGTCTAAAGTATTAATACTTTAGATTGCTATTATGTATTATTAGGATAAACATATTCAAATAATTCAATAGATTAGCAATAAAATTAACTTAAAGTAAGACTTATGATTTATTTTAGAGATATCTGAAATTCTTCTGTAAGATATTTACAATAAAAATTTATTATAAATTTAAAATTTTCAAATTTTGCAATTAAAATTAAATGTATTATAAATAAAGGATTGTAATGCAATATAATGCCAATTTAGCTATATTTTAATATATTTATTATATAATAATTTAAATTCAAAAAGTTTACAGATAAATTTGCTTGTGTTATATAAAAATCCCAAATATCTCACATACAACTCATAAATAATATATAATAAAATACATTTTTTCTAATATCTCAGTCAATATTTATACTAGAAATGTAATCTTATACCATTAGATTCCTCTCACTAAGACAAATCCAATAAGTCTAAGATTGTAAAAATCCAATTACCAAATAACTTAAATATAGGAGTATATAGAATAAGAAATTTTAAAATTATCTTTATATATAAAAACTTAAAGGTGAATTATATGAAAGATGTTCAAAATCCTGTTATAAATAAGAAGATAATATACTTACCTTCATAAGTGTATTTTTATAAGTGTATTATATATTATAACTTAGTTTTAATTTGGAATTTAAAGCTAAGTATATTTTCTTTATTGTTTAAAGTATTAATAAAGGATTATTTGTCATACTGAACTAGCAAAATTTGGTTTAACCACTATTTTTATTCCTGTTATAATTAACAATTTTATTTCCTTTTTTTGCAATTTATATAATACTATTTATATAACTTTTGAAATATACCAAATAAATATATGATATGTAGAGTGTAGACTATATAATACTTGCGAAGTATGCAATATAAAGAATTTAAACAGTTTCCATTTTTCTATTATTTTATATATATAAGCAATTTTGAATTTTAGGTATATTGAATTACTTTTTATAAATGCATTTATCTGATTATTATATAATATTAATCAATCATTAGTTTTGTTTAATTGCTATTATTTTTTTTAAAATAAATAAATTTATTTAAGTTAAATATATTTATTTATATTGATTTAATAAATTATTGTATTTTATAAAATATATTGGTTTCTTTTAATTTAAAATGTATTAATAAAAAAAAAAGTATTTAAATTTAAAAAGTAAAAAGAAACTTTAAATTTAAGAATTTCTAATTGTTTATTTTTTTATTATATATTGGCAGATTTGTATAATTACTTATTATTTAAACTATAATAAATTCATTATAGAAATGTGAAACCCCAAATTAATTTACTATGTTTGGCTAATATGTAATTATGCAAATCTACCAATATGAGTTGTTTTTAAATGCATATCCTTTGTATATATATGTACAATTAGATGAATTTATGAAGGTATTACTGTATTATTATAGAATTAAAGCAGAATAGTAATACCTTTATAAATGCATACATCTGAAATCCAGCTATATATATACTTTTTAGAAAGGATATGATCTTAAAAAACAACTAGACAATTAAGAATTTAACAGAACTTTTAAATTTAAAGTTTCCTTTTTATTTATAAACTTAAAATACTTTTTAATATATTTAAATTAAAAGAAACCAATATAATTTAGTTTATAAAATACAATAATTTATTAATGGCTAATATAAATTTATTTAATTTAAATAAATTTATTTATTTTTAAAAAAATAATAATGACTAAATAGAATTGATGATTGGTTAGTATAGTGTCAATATTGTATAATAGTCATAAATATTTATAGAAAGTGATTCAATACCTAGGATTCAGAATTGCTTGTACATATAAAATATAGAGAAAGTGCATTTAGCTCTAAGTTTCAAGCTTAGAACCAAGCTATAGTGTGCATATAGAGAGGAAGTGCACTTTATAGAGGGTGCACGTATGGTAATTTGATTCTAATTTTTATTATTAATTTATTCTATTGTATTAGTCATATTATTTATCATTTAATAAATAATTGCAAATTTATATAATAAATAAAAAAAAATTTTTTATATATAAACTATATAATAGGAACTTGGGATATTAAAATTTTTAAACCAATTAAGTTTATAAATTATTTGTGTAATTAATACCAGGTACAATTCCTTTTTAATTATATAATTAAAAGTCTAATTCTGTAAATCTGTAATTTTAGCCGGAGTGCAAAATCATATAATTGTTTCAGCGGTAATAACTCTAGTTTCAGTTTATAAAAAGATTTCGTTTTCCATATAATTATATATACAAAATTAAAAAATGGTTTAATAAAAGCATGCAATTTTAATAAAAATACAGTAAAATCCAAATAGAAAAAAGGAATACCTTTTAATATTATCGTTATATATCATGTGATTTCGCAATTCAAAATTCCGATGACAATTAGGAGTTCTTTGTTCTTTTATGTGTGCGTGAGCCGCTTAAAGCAAACAAGAAAACAATTTTAATTTTTATCATTGATAAAATTTGATTTAGTTTAGTTTACATGCATGATTTCTAACTTTATATAAATAGTTTCATTTGGATTTCCCGATTTGAATTATTTTTATCTTATTACATGCATAACCAATTAAATTCGTGGTCATTGAGCTCAAGAGGATAATTAGAATATGTTAATGATATCTGATATATAAACATATAATAAACGTTCTATCCTTTTTTTTTTTTAAAAAAAAAAACAAAAAATAATTTCATTACATCCAACTTCAAATTGTTTTAACAAATTATGGGAAATTCATTGGAGAAAACTAGTCAAATAACAACATCAGATACCTTGCCCTTTAAGCATGATAATAAATCAGGAATTTACGGTTACATGATGAGTGTAGACGAAATCATCAATACCGCAATTAAACAATTAACAACGAGTCAGCTCTACAATTGCTGTATTGATCCACTTGAATTTAATAATATTCCGTGTTTTTCTCCTGTAGAAAAATTGGGTTTATCAAAATTCTCAATTGTAAATTTATCAAGAAACGTTTGTTCATCCATGGGAAAAGAATATAAATCAGAATTTGAGAGTATTTACGATTTTTTGAAATTTAATATTGAAGGAAAATTGTTAAAAAGTAAATTAAATGAAATTAATAGTGTACTAAGAGATGGTCTTAAACAAATTCAAGTGGAAATTGAAGATTTAGAAAAGAATCTTTCAGAAGATGAAAATACAGAAGAACTAAAAGCTCAATTAAAGAAATTTAGTTTGGCTTTAAATAATTGGGGTATGGAGAAATCACATATGTGGGCATCCATTTCACGTCAGTTACTTGAATTCATTCAATCTCACGCGGATGGCGCAGCATTCAATAATCCCAAATGTTTGGAGATATATATTACAGCTTTGTGTTTATACGCATTCGCCAAGTTACGTTCCGAACGAAAATCACAAGAAGAGCCTATTGATAAACAAATTCAGCGCGTCATAGATGATGCATGTAAATTACTTCGGAAATTCCTTCAAAATGTCACTTATCATAATGCAGAAGTTTCATTTAAACGCGAACAAAATCCTTATTACGGTATTGAAGAACTTCCGGGATGTGGACCTGTTGACATTTTTTGTGGTTTACATAAGGGCCTAAAATCTGCTACAATCCAAAAATTCGCTTGTGAGGATAATCAGGCAATTTCTTTTGATAAAGAATTACAAGAGATTAATTCTTTTAAACTTGGATTTAGCAAATTACATGTTCTTTTACCAAAAACTTTTTATAAACAAGATAAAGAGAATAATATTAATATTATTGTAGATGTTAGGGTTCCTTTTCGATATAATTTTGATTCTTCCTTTGATATTGATCGTATTTGGGATTATAGAAGAGAAATTTGGAAATTTAAACCGAATGAATATTGTGTATATATTTCTCCCTTAGTGTTTAGAGCTATTCGTGAAATTTCTATTATTTCTGCCGTTATCAATAGCAATGAGATGGAGAATAGTGTTTTTGAACGGCCAAGTTATTCTAAATTGGCTAAAACTTTCGAACGTAAATTGTTGTATAGTGTAGAAATTACTTCGGATTATGAAAAAGTTGTTGAAAACCAAGAACCTTGGAAAGTTTATGCTGTGTAAAAAATTGTAAATTAAAATTGTAAATCGTATGGTTCACGTGGAATAAATTAAGACCTGCATTTTGCATTTTTGAATTTTTTTTGATTAAAAACAAAAGGTTGGCAAATCATTGGTGATGATATAAACACATGATTCATTGACTAAACCAATTTTACATATTTTTCTTCCAGTTACACGTATTTAATTAAAACAAATCTTTGAAATCTTTGTTGTTTGAATCTCATGATATTAGGGAGTCAATAATTTGTGTGCTCTTTACAATTATTGAACTCTAAGAAAACTTTCTGCTTTGAAAGTATTCTGGTGTTGCTTTGTTAGTGCTGATCTCCCGGCATTCAATATTCAATATTCTGATTTTTCACTATTCTCGTAATTACGATTTATTTCTTGCATAGCATCTTACACAGCATTTTGTTACTTAGAAAATTCTACTAAGAAAGTTCCGATTTTTTATGGATATGGGTGATTGCAACAGTAAAAAAATGACAAAACCATCTCAATTCATAACGTCATATTATTCCCACTTCAATAACGCCAATAGGGACCTGAAATCAAAAGAAATTTCTTATAAAAATTCAAGTAGAACTTCCTCGACCACTATTCATAAAAGCGCATCCCCAGTTTCTGTTAATATTAAGCATGATGGTAATGGCGTGAATGCACTTACTTTTTTCCGGAATGGTGAATATGTGAAACAAAGGCCGAACAAGCTTGTTCGTGCTGATTTATTTAAGGATCAAAAAGGGACAAGACTTAATGGGTTTTTATTTTTATTTATTTATTTATTTATTTCAAAAAAAAAAGTCATTATAAATATTTTATATTATTAAAAAAATTTCGATAATTTTTTTTTTTTTTAGTTCTATTGTCATGGCAAATGGTTCCAATAGAGTTTTTAAGTCACAAATTGTGAACAAACAATGTACCTACTTTAACAAATATGGTATGAGGAAATTTTCTCTCTTATTTAGTTTTGATTCATTCATAAAATTTTATATTTCAAAAAAATTTTTTTTTCATGCAGGTCGTTGCAAGGATGGTGATTTGTGTTCTTATAAGCATAATCCAAATAAGGTCGAGATTTGTAAAAAATGGCTCAAAGGAGCAGAATGCTCTGGCATAAAATGTTATCGTCAACATATTTTATCAGCCCATATAATCCCACATTGTAGTCATTTCGCAAAAGGAATGTGTCTTAAAGGTAGTGAATGTCGTTATACACATGTAAAGGTCAGCAAACGAGCTGATTACTGTAAAGAATTTATGGTAGACGGCTTCTGTGATGTAGGTGAAAATTGTCGGAAGAAACATGAATGGGCGAATATATAGAATCCGAAGCCTTAAAAGTTATATCACACGTCCAAAGAATTCAAAGATAAACGATGAATCAAAGCAACAAACGAATTCTAGAGATTGGTTCCTTGAAGAATGCTAACCGCTCCTTTTTTTTATTTTATTTTTTGATTTTTATTTACCATTTTTATTGTACATAATTTTGTAAATAATGCATGATAAAAATATTATATTAATTTGCGAAGATAAAAATAAAAAAAATAAATTAAAGGAAGTATTCCCGAAATGAATCATGAAAGATTAAAAAATTTTTTTAATGATAATTAGCCATTTTTAGGAAACCCCGAAGCAATTTCAAAAAAAATTAAATACTAGTCCAAATCGTAAATTTCGATTTACTATAAACAAAGTAGATCTGTATATATCAAATTCGGATATTCATCAATGAATGGTTTTACTATTATTTGTTTCACTGTAGGGTATCTATTACCAATTTTGATTAATGCATGTAAACTATATAACGAACAAAAAAAATATTTCAAGTATTACTTAATCGGTTCTTTACAAAATATATATTATATATTTTTTTTATTCTACTCCCTTTTTACATGTACAATGGCAACATTTAAAGAGACCTCCTCACTTTATCAAAAGGGTGAAACTGAAGAACTAAATCCTAAAGAAGCTTCAAAACTTAAGGTAACCAATAAAGTTTCAAATGTCCTTTCTGCGGCACGTATGTTTGAAACTATGGCAGCACCTTCCATAAAAGATAAACTGGCAAAATTTGAAAATAAAGGACCAAAAAACAATGAAATATCTTCAAATTTTGAACGTAAAAATAATATTAAAGGTTTTGAAACAAATATAAATAAAAAAAATAATATTAGTTCTTCAAATTTTGAAAAAAAGTCCAATAATTCTCCGTCTACTTTAAATAAAGACAATAAAAATAATATTGCCATTGATAAAAAATCCACTTCCTCTTCCTCCTCTTCTATCACCGAAAAAAAAAGTCCTACCACCATTAATATCAGTAATACCAATAATACCATTACCACTGATACCATGACCACTAATACCGATAAAATTAACCTTAATCCCACTATTACCGACAACAAAGATTTAGTTAAAAAAGATTCTGCTATTGACCTGATGAAAAATTCAACTTCAGAACAACCTCCACCTACTAATGCTGCCGCAGCTATTGCAATGTTGGCTTCTCGTATCTCTGCTTTAGAGGATGAGTTAGAAACTGTAGGAAAGGAAATGGTAGATAACGTAAAAAGGGAAATAGATCTAGATTTAGAATTAGATACAAAATTAAATAAAAAAGAGGAAGAGATACAGACTGTTACAGAACCTATACAGAACAGATTAATTCAACTTGATGCTGACCTAGCCCAATATAATAAATATAGAGTTAGTGATGATAATAATGATTATAATAATAAAAGAACATCTTCTGACACAAAATCTTTAAGGGAGCATTCGGATTATTTTTCGGAAGCGGGTACTCCTACAACTTACACTACTTATAATTCATCATCAGACATTTATAGTTCAAAATCATTATCACGAAGTTCTCCTACCGATTTTTCAAAGTCAGAAAATGGAAAATATTCCGGTGAGGGAAATGGAAGTTTTCAAGATGATAATAGTAGTGTTAGTAGTATAGCATCATCTACTTTTTCTCGTTCTCGAGTACCATCATATGAAACAAATCGTAGTATATATAGTACTGAGATGGATTCATCAGAATCTTTAAAAGCTCAATTAGAGAAAAAGTATAATGAAGACCTAGAAAAAGCAAGACAAGAATTAGCAGATGAATTAGATAAGACAAAGAATAAACATTGGAGTGAATTAGAGAGGACAAGGAAAGAACTTTCAGAGCAAAATAAGTGGAATGAAGAAAAAATTCGTACGGAATTAACTAATTTACATAAATCTGAAAAAGAAGAATTGAAGAGAATTTATGATGCTGAAAAAGATAAGATAGGGACTGAAATTGAGACATTAACAAGATTGAAAGAACGAACTGAAAAGGAGTTAATAGAATTAAAAGAACGTTTTGAAATTGAAAAACAAACTATAATACAAGAATATGAGAGAGAAAAAGGACTATTAAGGGAGGAACATGAAAAACAATTAAATAATATTTCAAGATTACAAAATGATGCTCAATCTACAATAAATGAAATAAGAAAACAAAACGAGATTGAAAAAATGGAGTTAGAGAGTAGGTTAGAAAGAGCACATCAATCTGAAAGAGAACAACTTTTAGCAGAAATAAAGCAGAAAGAAGAATCTGAAGCTAACTGGCGACAATATAAAAAAGATACTGAATCTACTTTGAATGAATTAAAAACACAACTTTCATTGCTTGGAAGTTTAGCACAACAAAAGGAAGAAACTGAGTCCAAGTTGAGTAAATTGGACGAGGAACATTCGCGTACTCTTGAAGAATTGCAAAATCTTATTAGGGAGAGGGAGGATGCTGAAAATACGCTTGCTCAATTTCAGCAAGAAAAAGAAAAGATTATCCAAGATCTTAAAAACGAATTATATAATAAAGAAAATGTAGTATCTACATCGAAGGAGTTACGTGACCAACTTAATGATGCTAATGATGAATTATCTAAATTGCGTCTGGAATTGTCCAATCGTGATTCAGATATCGACAAAGTTAATGAGCGCTATGAAATATTAGAAAATTTAATATCGGATAAAAAAGAACAAATTCAAAGGTTAGAACGTCAGGTTCAAATAGAGAGAGATGAAAAAAATAGAGAGATTCGTGAATTGAAAAATTTCCATCAAAGAGATCGTGAAGGAGCAATTGCCACACTACGTTCAGAATTAACGTCTTCACATAGTCAAGATCTTGAAAAACTTCGAGAACAACTTATAAATGAACGTAAAGAACAAGAACGTTCTATTAGACAAGAAATGGAAAGGAATCGTTCTAATGAATTTGAGTCAATACAGTCACGTTTAAAAGAAGAATACGAAACAAAAATTGCCGAGTTAATAGGTAATAATGAAACCCTTGAACGTAAACTTTCTGAAAATGCTGTATCTGTTAAACTTATTGAGAATACTAGTCGTCGTTTGGAAACTGCGGAAATGTCTTATTCAGAGCTTAATACAAAACATCAACAGTTTGTTCAAAAAAATTTGCAAATGTCTACTGATCTCATTAGTTTACGCAATAAGGTTGAAGAACTTGAGCAAAAAAATGAGATATTGGTAAAAGAAAAAAAAGCTGAACAAGAAATTTTTAATTCAGAGAAACATCGATTAACTTCAGATTTAGATAATGCTAAAGAAGAAATGCAGCGTATACACGAGGAAGGTTTATCATTAAAAGGTGAAGTTAAAGAATTAGAAGGAGAACGTAATAAATTAGCTGGCGTTATATCTATCATGAAGGAAGAATGGGAGAAACAGTATAAAAATTTAAAAGAAAAATTTCAAAAGTCAGAGGTGGAAAGAATTGATTTACTTTCTCAAGTGACAGATTTTCAAGAAGAAAATCTTAAATTGAAAGAGGCAACTGAAAATTTAGAAAAACAGAAAGATGCTTTATCGAAAGTTTTGGAAGAACATCAAAGTGGAATGCAAACTTTAATGAAAAATATGGCTGCTGAACGTGAAGTATGGCGACAAAAAGAAGCCGACCTTATTACAAATCATGAATCTATGGAATCTGAATTTAAACAAAAGGGATCTGAATTAATTATTGTTCGTGAAGAGTTAGAAATAGCTCGTTCTGAAAGGCAAACAATGAAGCAAAAATTAATTGATGTTGGTAAAGAAAAAGTTGCAGCAGATATTAAAGTACGCGAATTAGAAACCGAAAAGAAAAAAATAGAAGGCGATTTGTCAAAGATTTCGGAAGAAAAAAGTAGACTATCAAGTCAACTGACAGATGCCAGAAAACAATTGGATAGACTAAAGGAACAATTTAAAGATTTAAAAGATGATGATGAATCGCGTATTCTTCGCCTTACTAAGGAAAAAGAAGAATTAAAAGACAAATTGTCTAATATTTCCAGTACACATAGTGAGGAACTTAAAGCTAAGTTAAATAAGATTGAAATTGAGTATGAGAAGAAAGAAATGGAAATTTGTCAACTTGAAACGAGCAAAAGACAGTTGCAAACGCGTATTGAGGGTCTTGAAGCTTCAACGAATCGTCTTACAATAAAATTGAAAGCAGCTGAGTCAGATGCTGAACAAACTAAACGAAATGTTGACATTCAAGCACGTGAACTTCAAAGTCGTCTTAGAGATTCACAGATTGAAATCGAAGAACTCCACAAACAAGTGACAGATCTTCGACAAAAACTTATTGAGAAAGAGCATATTGTAGAAACTCATAATAGACAATCGGCAAATAAGGATGATGTAAGACTTTCCAATGCTACAATGACCATTACGACTCTTAATAAACAGATAGAAAAATACAAAGCATCTCAAGAAGTACTTGAAGAGCAAATCGCATCACTTAATAAGAAGCTTTCTGATGCTGATAGTAAGGCCGATAAGTCTATTACGCAGGCCGAAAAAACTATATCTATGCTTCGTAATAAACTTGATACAATTCAAAAGGAACATGTTCAAGAAAAAAATCAGCTTAAGGTGCATCAAGAGGAGGAAATTGCAAACATGACCAAGATGATGCAAAAGCGGTTAGAATCCATAGAAAACCGGCAGCGTAACATTTCAACTAATGATGGAAATATTGGCTCAAGTAAATTAAGTGATTTGGAACAAAAAGTTAAAGAATTGGAAAATTTATTAAAAAAATCACAAGGAGAATGTGATCGGTTGAGTGAGACACTTGCACAAGTTCAAATGAGATATTTGGATGCAATTAATGATAAGGATCAGTTGACGCATGAAAAACGTGAAGTTGACAAAAGGTTTAGGACCTTGGAAACCCAATATCAAGAGGTAAATAAAGTTTTAGATTTTAGTTTATATTTGTTATTCTTTTATTATTCATACGTTGATGTATTTTTAATCATTTATTAATAGGTCTTGCAAAAGAATATGGATTTAGCTATTCAATTGAGTTCGAAATAGGACAAATTGAAATCAGTAAATTTTTTGTTTTCTTCTAATCAATAACTTCCACCATCTATAATGACCAACTAATACAATTATATTCAATAATTTATATAATTTTCTAAAAAACCTCGATTATAACAACCAAAGCTATTATTGTGTTAATTTACTTTTGTATTTCATTCCTTATATTTGTAAAATTGTAAATTTTATTGTTTAAGAATTTAGGTTAGGCAATTAAGAAATTTAAATAGTATATATATTAATTAATAACTTAATAATTAAAATTGATAGATATTAATATAATTATAAATTATTAGATAAATAAAAAGACTTCTATTTAAGATTATAATTTACACAATTCCCCAAACTAAATCTTCAACATCTTCCCAATTTTTACATTCTCTAATATTAGGTAGACAGCCAATTAAATATTTTACAGCACCTTCAAATTCCCATAAAAGCGTATACCACATCGCTCTTCTTTTAAACATTCTCATTGAAATCTTTTGTTTACTTTCTATTTCATCATTATTATATTTTTCTAAAAATCTTTTTAATAATAATTTTGAACATCCTAATACCGAAATATAAATTGGTATTAAATCAAATAGTGGATCACCTCCATATAATTGTGAATCACCTAAATCAATAACAGTTGTAGGCGTCCAATAACATGTTAATTCATCTTCATCTAATCCATTATGATTATTATGATTTTGATGATTAGATGTTTCCTCAGAGGATGTGAGAATTCCTAAAATATTTTCAGCATTCAAATCACCATGTAATATTCCTGCTAATGGCCCATCAAGTTCTGGATTAAACAATTCAAGTGGTGATGATGGTAAATATGAAGAAATTTGTGAAATTAATTGTGGGGAAAATATTAGCCATTCGGAATGAACTTTTGATGCATATGATAATCGACGAGAAATAAATTTATGAAATGGATGTAAGGATGATTGTTCAGCAGTTGTTAAATCTAATGCCATACTTTCATCTACGATAGAAATAGATGGTAAACTATGTAAAGCTAAAAGGACAATTAAATTAGAAATCATTATAAAATAAAATAGTTATATACAATCGAATATCTCACCATTAAGAATTTCTGCAGAAAAATCGGCCACTTCGCCCCATTTTACCATTCTTTTCTCTCCATTCACATCTACTTCATCACCGAGGCTTAAGCCTCCTCCGACAATCACTTCGGCGAGACTCACTCCACTATCAATAGCGGCTTCAATTACAAGATATGGCCATCTATAATTTCTTTCGCTGCTTTCATCAAACAGATAACCCGACCCTATGAGTTTGGGGAAATACCTTGTATATTTTTCGGAAATGTGATTAGTAATTATAGAATATGCCTTACTCTCCGCATAAAATGTCTTAACACCATTAAATAAATGGGAATAAAATTTTATCACAGCTGTAGAATTTCGAAAAACCTAATATATTTATAAAAAATGTTTAATATAAAGCTCAATATTATCGATCAAAATTAAACTACACATGAACGTCCTTACCGGATTTTGTCCATGTGATATGGCCTTTATAGGTACATTTTCATCCAACCCACATCTTCTTATTACTTCAATTACTCTAGGTTGCCAAATTCTTAAATCACGGAACCCTTCAAGAAAATCTAGTTTGGAAGAAAATCCTTCTTCCTTTATAACTGAATCATCAGTATTATCTGAGAATATTGATATCCTACGTGTAATGAATGGTTCAAGATTTGGATACGTCTTTATCATATTTTCATGGAAGGTTTCCCACACCTAATTTAAGATGTAATCGAAAAAAAAATTATAAATTGATACTAAATTCAATGAGGTAACTTTTAAGACTACAGTCAACTCTCTCTAAGTGCACCCCCTTGGGACCATAATGAAAATTTGAAAAAACGTGCATTTAGAGAGGGTGTGCATTTAGAGAGAGAAATTTTATATGATCTCTATATACTTGGAACTGAGTAAGAGGGTGCATTTAGAGAAAAAATATATAATACGTGCACTTAGAGAGAGTGCACTTGACTGTATTTTGTTATGAATAGTGTACTTGCTTTATATTTATCTTTTTCGCCAATCAAAGATTCACAAACGTGTTCGAGATTATGTATATTGGCAAAGTTTTGAGTAACTGCAACAGTGTCATCAAGATTAAGAACCTAAAGATATTAATAAATAAATTGAGATTAAATGTAAAAAAGGTCAATACAAAAAAAAAAAAAATAAATAAAATAAAATAAATTACCATATGCCACCAACCACTATAAATCGTCAACCAAGAAAAGAAGACTGTTAATATAAAGAATGTATTAAAGTCACATAATTTCGTTCAATAATTTATATGTTTATGATTTACCTTGGAATAAAAATAGTTTGTCTAAAATTATTAAAAACAAAATAAATATCAAATTTAAGAATTAATAAAAGTAGATTGTGTTAAGAATATAAATGATTACCCAGGCTCTTGTATAATCTCTAGTGGGCGCATTTCCGGAGTTAATTGAGGATAAACTTCAAGATACCAAAATAAAGAAGTTGCTGAATCCTTAGAATTTTCAAGCACATCTGTACTATAAAGTGACTGATGCCCATTAATACCGTTTCGAGATATGTTTAAGCCTAAAAAATAAAAAGTACATAGTAAATCAGAATTTTTTATGTATGGAAAAGTAGTAGATCGAAAGATCTGAAAGATCCTGAAAGAGGCAAAAGGGTAAGCTGATTAAATTCAATATTTACCCGGAGGAAAAACGTGTGGTGGATACCTAAGAACTCAAGAAAGGGTTAAATGTTAATTTGATAAAAATACATTTCAGTTGAAATCTAACATACAATGCCCAACGTTTTCTCCCCTCAATAGTTGTATTCCAAGCTATCCATAAAAAGAGAGATTTACAAGATTTAAGTACAAAAATTCAAAACAGAATCCGCATGACGCTCTTATCATCATGATATAAACTAGATGTTTAACCTGACGTTCCAGCAGGATCAACATGCCATGATGCGCCTATAAAAGAAGAATTATAAATTTATTCCTCCACAAAAAAAAACAAGATTCGATAAATAAAAAATATCAAATCTACCTGATCTTGCAGGACCAATTATAATCCACCGATACGGTGGTCTTTTATCTGATAAAACTGAAAAGAAATCTTCTTGAAAGTATTTTGACACTTCATATGCTTCAGCCATTTCCGAATCTCTATCAGCAAAATTAGCATCAAAAATATACAAAGGCGTTTCATCATGTTGAATACGTATATAATGTGCATATGATTCTAGAGACATCGATAAATATCGATATTTTCCACCTCTTTCATTAGCTACACGGAATACAGTTTTTCCATACTTTAAGAAAATCAAATCAAAAATTATTTTGAAGTGCGAAAATGTATAAAATCAAACAAATAACTAATAATAAATTTACAATAAAAACCTTCTTCAATACATTTTCCCATTTCCAATCAGTCCAAGCTTTCCACTTTTCAACTTCATTATTCTTTATCAAAACAGGAACAGACTGTGCATCATACAAACTCTCAAACTTTTCTTTTGTCAATTCCACGCCATTTTCTATGGGAATTACAGAATCTGATGAAGTCTCAGGTGTTGGTGTAAAATTGACGAGCAACATATTACAACGACACCATTTTGCATATAAATAATGATTATGTTTTATAATTTCTATAAATAAGCGGTAATTAATTTATGAAATTAATTGAAATACAGGAGCAGTAATGAAATAACGCTAAAATAATTCAGTGTAATTATATTTACCAGGGAATTGTAAAAGTCGACACAATGGATGTGCCCAAACTTTTTCCTTTTCCTCACGTTCGCTCAACATAGTTGGAAATAAATAAGTGAGTAACCAAGTTCCACGAAACAAAAAGTTTTGCATAATCTCACGGTTATCGCCCCATTTATCCAAACAATGTTTCTTCCAAAGTTGATCATCACGAGAAAATACATAAAAGAAACGAGATACTCGAGCACAATGAGCTAAATCCTTTTGTTAATGAAATAAAAGAATTTTTCGCTTAAAATGATATTTTGCTGTAACATGTCTTTTATTGAAAAATTCGAAATGAATAAAAACCAGATCTGATAATTGTGCCAAAATACGCTCTGAAAATATATCATCTGGAATAACATAAAGAGTTCCCAGGCCTCTGGTTCGAGGATCCATTATATAAATTACAAGCTAAACAAGATGAAATAGGAAAGGAAATATGATTTAAAAAACCATGCATGTGCAATATTCGAATGTCAATTACCGTTTTATAAATCAATCTTACAAGATAAGCTAATGCAAAAAATGAAGTCACCTCTGATCTATAATGAAAAGAAAAAAAAGGATAAATAAGATTTAATTCTAAATAACTAATAAATAAAACTACAGTATTTATGTATCTTCAGAAAAAGTTGTTGTTCACATATCACAACATCCTTGCGTATTTACACCAGGCATGTGCCGCATAAGATGGTATTCGAACGCAAATTACCAAAATATGTAATCATCATATGAAACTAATTGAAATATTCAATAGAAATCAAACTTACAATATACCAAAGAATTTTTTAAAGCCGATTTACAGATGATCAATAAATTTGAATTTATAAGAGATTATCATGTAATTTAACATAAAGGTACTACATACATATTGTATCACCAAATTTGCTTCATCAAATCAAAAGTTGTCAACGAAGTAAACAAATTAGAAATTTTTTTCTTTACAGTAAACATAAGCATACGTTCTTTTTAAACAACGGTTCTCTGAAATATGTCTTCAAAGAATCGTTTTATTACTTTTGGATTTTTCGTTTTCTTTTTGGTCCTAGTGCTCTCACCATATGTAAAAGCCTGGGACAATGGTATGTACTTTTTTGATAAGGTTTGTGTCATAGTTATAGTTGGTAACCCAATACCTTTCTATATTTATTAATGCGATTTACATATTTGATATTTTTAGAGGATCATGAAATATTTACACTTGTAGACGATTTAGAGGCTTCTGAAGGAAATGATGTAAATTTTTATTCTTGGCTTGGTTTAGAACCTACAGCTACAGAAGAAGATATTAATAGAGCATATAGAAGATTATCACTTGCAGTACAGTAAGTTGAATTTCCGATGATCATTATATATAATACGAATAATTACACTTTTATTAATTTAATATTTACTTCTCTTTATTTTAGTCCTGATAAAAATCCTGATGCTAAGAGTAAAGAAACATTTGCTCGATTAGGCAGAATTAAAACAATTCTACGTAATCCAGAAAAAAGAAAACGTTATGATTTCTTTTTAAAAAATGGAGTGCCAAAATGGCGTGGCACTGGATATTATTATAGTCGATATAGACCCGGATTAGGAACTGTTTTAATAGGATTATTAGTGTTGATATCATTTTTACACTATATTATATTGTGGATCAATTACTTTCAAGAAAAAAATAGAATCCGATATTATATAAAAGAATCGAGAGAAATTGCTTGGGGCAAAAGAATGAAAAGGCAACAAACGAAAAAACGCGTCTTCGTAAACGATTTATCATTTATGGTTGAAGGTGACCACGTTTCTTTCTTGGCTGATGACGGAGGAGAATATGTATTAAATGAAGAAACAGTTGTTCGACCAAAAATCACTGACGTAATTGTTTTTGTGTTACCCGGATGGTTATATAACAATATTAAAAAACAATTTTCTGTGAAAAAAACTAATTCTTTAGTAAACTCTGGATATGAAAAAGAAGGTTTCAGCAGCGATGATGATCGAAATGAGGTTGGTGATGATCTTAGGAATAAGACAAGAAGACGTAGAGGCGGGAATAAAAGGCAGAACAGTAAACTGAAATCTTAGGTCATTTATTTGATTAGATTACTAATTCTAGATTTAATTATCGACATTAATTTATGTTTACCTTGAATTAATTTAGAACTATCTTTAAAAAATAGCTGTAAAAAGCAATAACTTTTTTTTGTGGGTTACTTCGTTAAAAATAGATTCTGCTAATAATTTTAATAAATATAACTTACAATTTGATGCAGCAGGTTCTCTGATTTTTTTTTTCGTGACACTTACAAAATATGGTAGAATATTACAATATTAAAAGAATACAGTATTCCGAAAGGCAAATCTTTCTAATTTTCTATAATTCTCTTCTTTTCCTAATCTCCAAATATATTCGTTCAAATCCATTACATTGATTTCATTCCTCCCTAATTCTTTGGCTCGTGATACAATGATTTCACAAGCGTCAACGGCAGCAGCACGTAAACGAAATGCATCTTGTATATTTGTGATTTCTTTCCCATCATCAAAATATTTTTTAAGTGATAACGTTAAATTAATTACGTTAAAATAATTTAGCATAGTCGGTATAACATTATCAGCACATAGAGTAAGATCAGATATGTCAGAAAAGTCAAAATTAGTCGTTTGGGAATTAACATTTGAATGGAAATGGCGATAGAGATTAGCGGCGAGAAGTTGTGCTTTTTTAAATATGTACACCGCTATGTTCACATAAGAAACACGTAATATAAATTAATTCATCAAATTAGGAAAAAAATAAGTAATAACTTATAATCTTACGTTCTCCATCGACTTTTGTTATATCTCGAAAAGCTGGAAAAGCTCGAACTAACTAAAAGAATCAAATGAGTCGTACGCATAAATAAGGCCATATTTCACATAAATCACAAACCTTCTCTACAAATCTAGAGGCTTTGGACTTTTCATTTGGTTTCTCAGGTTTAGCAGCTTCCAATATGAAAGCTGCAAAATTCTTGTACCCGTTTTCTTCCAGTATTCTTCCTGTGTCATTTAAAGTCCATGTGATTAATTCCACTAAAGCTCGTGATTTTGAAGGCTCAGAAACCTTGATTGCTTCGATTGTCGGATGGGCAATTTCGACTTGTAGTGGTATCTGAAAGAAGGAAGATACTTCGGAAATTGTCAAAGAACGCAATGCGTGTGCAGATAATGGAGATGATGTGATATGAATGGACATTACTCCATAACGGATCGTATTAAAAGTACCCTATCATAGACAAAATATTAGCCTTTCAAAAGAAATCCGAATGATTAAGTGAGTTCTATGAGTTTTACCCTGCCACATTCTTCATGCAATTCTTTACGAAATCCGCTTCCAAAATTCAATAAACCAATTAATCCAATAATGTTTAGCTCTTGCTCTAAAGTATCGAATTTTAGCGGCATCTATAATTGTTATGTTTTTCATCAAGCTCAAACGTTCGCCAATACTAGATTAAAATGATGAATTAATTTTACCAGTAGTCCATCACTCTTTGAAAGTTCTTGAAAATGGCTAATGTCGATATTTTGAATAAAATCTCTTATCGCATCTTCATTTATCTATCAATAATTATTGTAATATGATTTTATAGTCGTCGTCTTTTAATAAATGAAAATAATACATTACCAAAATGCAACTTCGTTCTCGACAGTCATGACATGAGGTTCGTACTGCTTGAACAAAATTACCCTGAGGAAAAGGGACAGCGGCGTCAATTAAGCCACTATTGTTTATATTTGACATTTCTTGGGACGAAAATCGGCTTAATTTACAGTCACGTGGAATCAAAAAAAAATTTAAGAAATAGATGAGCTGATCAAAAAAAAGTCCTAATTGCTGGCTAAGTATGAAGATATTTACTGGAGACGAGACCGGACTTGTCAAATGTAAGATATTGATTTATTCTAATTTAAGCGCAATTAATTTACCATTTAATGCTTTTTTTAGCAATTACATTTTCAGAAAATTCAGATTATGCTTCCTCGCCCACTGTTAAAACATGGGGAAAAATCGACCGAAGTAAAAGCATACAATTAATGTGTTATACAACTGCCTTAGAAAAAAAGAAGGTATTGAGGTAATTAAATAATTATTTAATAATAACCATTTTTTGATTATTTTTTAATTAGTTAATAGTTGCACGAAAAAATGGACAAATCGATATTCTTGATACAAACGATGGTAAAATAAGCCAAGAATTTTTTGAAGCTCAGGTTACTGGCGAACATAAATCAAGTGCGCGATTCGTGGGTTTATTTGCGAATAACAGGCAGGATTTTTTTAAAGTAGACCTATACCTATGATAAATTACCTGACTAAAGTATTTAATTTAACGTTTAGCATATTAGTAACATGTACTGATAAGGGTATTGTCCGATATCAATCCATTTTAGAAGATAATGTATGAATGAATTTTCTTGTATACCAATCGTGCAATAATAAGCTTATGACGTGTTTTTAATTGATTTAATTAGTTATCTACAATAGAAACAACCCTCACGCTTGCACCAGACTTGTGCCGTTTAAGAGTACATCCAAAGGAACATCATATATTTGCTTGCGGAGGCAAGGAACGTGAATTATCATTATGGGATGTAAATTCCTACAAAGAAGGGATTTGTTTTATTAAAACTCGAAAAGAAAAAGAGCCAAAGGCAGGGTTGGTTTGGAAGTCTAAAAACGTGAGCCATGATTTTTTGGATTTACGCGTTCCAGTTTGGATTACCGATTTACAATTTCTTAGTGAGCAAGAAACAACGAAACTTGTAGTTGGCACTAAATATCATCAAGTAAAGAAAACTACTTTATTGTGTTAAAAAAAAGATTTAAATTCTTTTTTTTTATCAAAATTTTTCATTTGTATAGATTCGAATATATGACACAAAAGCCAAGCGTCGACCGGTATCCGATTATAATATTGGGAATAATCCAGTTGTATCATTAACTATTGGTCGCAATTCAAAGTATGGACTTAATTTCTTAATTTCTTGATTTTTTTTATTGCTGCGTTTATTAACAATTTTAAAGCGAAATATTTTTCACAGATACAATCGGTAATGTTTTCTCAGTGGACGTGAGAACAGGTATTACTCATCATTTCACCATTCTACGTTAAATGATATTTGAAATTAATCGTGATATTTATTTGTAGGCAAAATTTTAGGCCAGTTTAAGGGTAAGAAATTTAGAATTTTGCATTCCACTCATTACACTAGTACTATATATAACTTATTACATTTATTATAGGATTTGCCGGTTCAGCGACTAACTTAGCAGTTGCAAATGGATCATCGTTATTGACCTCAGTCTCAATGGACCGATTTTTACGTATACATGAAATTGGAGCCTCGCGTAAACTTGTAAATAAAGTATACTTAAAACAACGGCTTACTTGTGTGGTAGTTGACGAGTCTGAAGGTAAAATCTGATGCATATTTTCTAAACTTATACTTCTCTGTTCTCATATTATCTATTTTTCAATGGACAAAATCATAGGAGAAAGCAAACAAGATGCCGAAAAATATAATTCAGAAGAAGAAAATATTTGGGAAAATATGGAAGAAATTAAACCGAAAAAGAGAAAAATCAAGCACTGATATAGTTATTTAATATTCAAACTATGCAATCTTTATCTATTGCGTTTGAAAAAACCTAATATGATGAATTGGTTAAATGAATGCAGAAATCATTAAAATCCTTTTTTTGCCAACCATTCCTTAACTATCAAACCGTGCCGTCCTTTAATAATTACATGATTATTTGTATGATTGACGCTAATGAAATTTTTATCTTGGGACAAATAAAAAAGTTCTTTTCGTATATCGTCGCAGAGAGCCTAGTTGACGAATATGTTAGTAATAGTTTATCACGTTAAAAAAACTGAAAATTTGAATTTACTTCGCTATCTCCTTCAATCCTGCTTATTTCTGTCAACACACGCGTTCTGCCGTTTTTAATGTCTATATAAACTGGCAATTCTTTCATTCGAGTTCGAGAGACGAAATAAGGATATTGAACATATTTTATTAGTTGAACAGGTTGTAATTGATTTAGTGCAAAATTTTGTTTAATATCCGAAGCCGATTTCACTATTAATTAGTTTACAATTAATCGATGAATTCAAACAAAAGGATAATGGATAATTTGAAATATAAAATTACTGTATTTAGGTGAATTTTTGTTTGACTTTGAATGAATAAAACGAGTGAAACTTATGGGAATGAAACGGGAAATTAAACTTGTAGTTGAAACTTGCAACATTTTTTGCTTCTGTACAAGACGAGCAGCATACAGTTATTCAAAAATCCGAGAGGCTGGTTCAGACTTGTTACACAAATTGAAAGTTGATTATTCCGATCACTAAATTGGTTCTCAAAAATTTTAACTGATTTAGTGACCAAATGGACATCGTAAAGTCAGTGCAGAATTACATTAACAAGATGGTCAACGAAGTAACAGGCATGAAAGTGTTGCTTCTTGATTCCGAGACGGTTAGTGTTCATTAAGCATTATTTGTTATCTCAGCCTATAAACCTATAATTAATAGACCCAACGTCTTAATAGACTCCGATTATTTCGAACGTAATGACTCAATCTAGCCTCTTATCACACGAGACATATCTAGTCGATCGAATCGATAATAAAAATCGCGATAGGATGCGGCACCTTAAATGCATTTGTTTTCTAAGACCTACTAATGAGACCATACAGATGTTGGTCGAAGAACTTAGAGATCCCAGATATGGAGATTATTATTTATGTAAGCTTATATCGATTTAAATTTTCGTCTATTTGCAGATTATGAATTTATTATTTTTATTCTCAGATTTTAGTAACACATTGAGCAAATCATCAATCGAAAGATTGGCTGAAGTAGATGAACACGAAGTTGTTCGTGAAGTGCAGGTATGAACACATTAGTTCGTTATTCGCTATTCAATTACTAACATTGGATTTTTTTTTTGCTTATTCATTTAGGAATATTTCGCAGACTATTGTGCGATTAATCCTGATTTCTACTCTCTGAATCTTTCTTTGCCACAATATAGGCTTTATGGTGATTCACAAAACACGTGGGAGAGTAAAACATTTCAGCGCGTTATTGAAGGTGTACTTGCTGTTTTACTTTCCTTAAAGAAGAAACCTTTGATACGTTACGAGAAGATGAGTGTTATGGCAAAAGCACTTGCAGAAGAAGTTCACGTATGTCATATATCTTTAACTTACGTGAGTTTATATAACTTTCTAAACCTTTTTACATCTTTTTTTTATTAATAGTATAGTATTCAAAAAGAAGGAGAGTTATTTGTCTTCCGTCCGACGGATACTCCACCAATATTACTTATATTAGATCGTCGAAACGATCCGGTCACACCTTTGTTATCACAATGGACTTACCAAGCAATGGTTCATGAATTACTTGGTATTCATAACGGTCGTGTGGATTTATCAGATGTCCCTGATATACGTCCAGAGTTGAAGGTTTGTATGTACGTTAGAAAATTTTCTTTTGCCTTTTTTTTATTTGTTTATTTTCAAAGACTAAATAGAAATTTTTTTTTTCCTCCGAAAGGAAATTGTTCTTTCCAGAGATCAGGATCCATTTTACAAAAAAAATATGTATTTGAATCTTGGTGATCTTGGTGCTAACATTAAATCATATGTTGAGGAGTATCAAGTAAAAACTAAATCAAGCATAAACATCGAGTCAATCGCTGACATGAAAAGATTTGTAGAAGAATACCCTGAATTTAGAAAATTATCCGGTAATGTGAGTAAGCACGTAGCTTTGGTTAGCGAATTAAGTCGTCTAGTGGAAAAGGAAAATCTATTAGAAGTCAGCGAATTGGAACAGAGTTTAGCTTGCTATGGGCAGCACAGTAGCGATTTAAAGGTTCACATTTTATATATTTTTTTCTTTTCTATTTTTCGAATTTAATAATTGATTAATAAATTTATTTACAGAATTTACAAAAGCTTATAGCAAATCCTAAAATATCAGAAGATAGTAAGATTCGACTAGTTTCATTATATTCTTTGCGATATGAAAAATCACCAAATAATGACGTTATTTCGTTAATTGAATTGTTACGTCGTAGTGGTGTCAACGAGGATAAAATTTCCGTATGTATTAATTTTGAATTAATTATTCATTATTATTTAAATTTTAAATCTTAATTTTTTAATTAGTTTATCGGGTCAATAATGGAGTTCGCTGGATCTGATCAAAGACAAGATGATCTATTCTCTAATGAGAGTTTATTGTCCTTTGGGAAAAATGTTTTTAAAGGATTGAAGGTCGATATGATTAAAAATTGCTTGCCATATTTTGTTATATTACTCACGTGACAAAATATTATATAGGGAGTTGAGAATGTATATACACAACATTCTCCACATCTTTCGCAAACAATTGAACTTTTAGTTAAAGGCAAACTGAAAGAAACTAGCTATCCATTTATTGAAGGATCGACTAAAGACAGGTATTGTATTGATTTATGTGGATGAGAATCACATTCATTTGAATAAATTTATATATATTTTTAAAATATAGGCCACAAGATATTATTATATTTATGGTGGGCGGTGTTACATATGAAGAAGCTCGTCATATTGCTCAAATAAATGCATCAGCTGCCGGCTTTCGTGTTGTATTAGGTGGAACTACAGTGCATAATAGTGTTAGGTATGTTTAAAGGACTATCATCCTTTATAATTTACTTGATTGATTTTTTACTAAATTTCTTTTTATAATACTTAATACTTATAAGCTACTTGAATGAGATCCAAGATGCATTTTATAGGTTTTCTTCGGGTGATGGTACGGGTGCTAGGCTAGCACGATTTAGTAAACCTCGTAATGGATATTAAATATGACTTAGACATTAATTTTTGTATATTATATATAATGTAAATCTAACAAGATATGTAGTAGAAAGATTTTAATATTTATTTGATAAGCTTATAATGTTATTATTGTTGAATTAATATATTATAACCAAAATTACATTGTGTGTAGTATTTATTATTTGGAGTCTTTTTATTTATATTAAATAGATCAAGAGATTATTTCTGTATAATTTCTGAATAATCAAAATATTTATAATATAAACTTTTGCTAAATATATTTTGCTTCAATGAATTGATCTGATGAAATTTTAACATTGGGAACAAAACTTTGATCAAGTTTAAACGTAAGATTTTTTAGAGATTTTAAATCTCGTTCAATTACCTTGATATTGTCTCTCGTTTCCTTTTAACAATTAAAAAAAAAACAATCGAATCAGATATAAATTATTAAATATATATGCATAAAATTTTTTACAAATACAGACCTCGATTGATTTTTGTATTTTGGATAAGCTATCAGAAGTTTGTGTTAGAGTACGAGACACATTAGTTAATTGGTCATTTGAATTATCAAATAATTCTTGCCGTAATTTTTGACTTGATTCATCTAATAAAGATAAAATTCGTTTTATCAATAAAGATAATTGTTGGATTGTGATAGACTGATAGTGTAAAGAAATTTATATACTTAATTCTTTTTGTAGAGGAGTTCTTGAATATGCATATATATATATATTAAATATATAACATAATTATATATACATATATAAGAATAAATAAAATTATCAAAAAATGTAATTTTTTACTAAAAGTATCTTACATGTCAAGATTAGAAGCCATTTTAATTTACTGTTGTAGATAATATTTAAAATGATCTGCATCGCGGATTTTTATATTAAGTAACTATGCATATACATGTGACAAATAAGGAGAATGACAAATAGGTTAACACTAACCGAAAATATTTCCAGAATATTTAATAAAAACGATAAGTGGATGGGCGTGACACCGATGACAAATATTTTTATGATCACGTAGCCTGTCATTGATCCTAATGCCGGCCATCGCGAAATTGCTATTGTATCTAAAATTCTTTAATGAAGAAATCTTTATTTTATATTCAATAAAAAAAAAAATAGCTGTTAAATACAATATTTTATTAAATTTATATAATAAAATATCATAAAAAAAAGTATAGCTTTTAACAGTTAAAGAAAGAAATCTTTTAATACTAAAAATTTAAAAAACCTAATAAATAAAACTTGAAATAAAGCTGTATAACAAAGCAAATTTATAAATTCTATACTCTTTTTCACTATTGATATATATAAAAATATACAAAAATATAAAAATTATATTAATAAATATTACTTTTTAAATTACAAAATTACAAGTAATAATACAGCAAGAAAGCTTTATATGTAGAAATAAAGTCATTGAAGAAAACATTGAAGAAGCTTTATCTGGACTGATTCACTCTCGCTACCAGCCATTTTTTTGGTTTTCTCTGGATTTATGATGGATAGTTGTGATAAGCTTTAAGGATAAAACTATAGTTTTTTTCTGCTTGTGTTTTATTTTTTTCTTATTTTTTTATGTTTTTATTTTTATTTTTATTATTAGAGTTTTTTTATTTGTTATTTTGGTAGAATTTTACCATTTTTTCATTTGTTTCCTTCAAGTAGTGTTTTGTACGAATTGATTTATAACATAATGTAGTTCTAATTGCTTCTGAAGAATAAAAATTTTATTTGCGAATAACTTTTGATCTAGTGGTCCGATTTGGATGATCATTTTTTATTTTGATCAGGGCAACAAGAGCTATCGATTAAAAAAAAGATCATTCAAATCAGATCACTAAATCATGAGATAATATTTTTTGGGTTCAAATTGAGTTTGAATTGAATCGAATTTGCAGAGGAAAAGTTTAATTTGTGCAGAATACTATTTTCAAGTACCAGCGTGTCTTTGCATTCCATAAACTATGAGGCCTTAGGGCTAAGAGAATTGGTGTTTCACACATCAATCACTTATATAGGATAAATAGAGCAAGACAATGCATATATAAGGTTTCATTGAAATGACAGATAGATAGTTTATTAGTTAGCAAAGAGTAGTCAGGTAGTGAGTTTCTTACTGTTTTACATATAACTCTATTATACTAGCTATTTTTAACTAATAAATGTGTTACTTTTACCCCCCTTCCAAAAAAAAATTATAAGTAATTGAAAGGCTAGTATTTTATTAAAGTCTTATATCAATAGTTTTAAAGTAAATTCAGAATAGCAATAATAAATTTTAAAATTTCTTAATATAAAATATATGACCTTAATTATAATTATTCAGGATCCTACTAGAACTAAACATCTTTCATTAAACTTACAAACTTACAAATAATATAATAAAATGCATTTTTTACAATAATTCAGTTAATATTGATACTAAAAATTTGTTACTACCATTAGATTTCTTTCATTAAGATGAATCCAATAATATAAATTTTATTAAAATCCAATCAGTAGATCTCTTAAAAATAGAAGTATATAAAATAATAAAATTTTAAAAATTACTTTTATAATATGCAATTCTGATTAAAATTAATATATAAATTATATAAAATCTTATGTAAGTTATATTAGAATTCTTCTACACCTTCCATTTCTATGTAATATATAATTATAATTTTACATTATACTTATATCATATTATAAAACCTTTAAATACCCTTACCTTTTAAAATATTATACAGTCAACTCTCTATATAGTCACACATTTGGAACAGACTATATTTGGTAACTATAAAGAGATGTGACTATATAAAAAATTTTGTATGTATATATAAATTATAATTCTGACCAAAAATTAACATAATTTTGATCAGAATTATACTTAAATATTGCATTGATCATAACTCCATCAATATTGATCATAGAGAAATGATCTTACAACGGTTGATCACCATTAGCTCATTGGTTAGTCTGTGAGTCCCCTCTAATAGCCTGATTATGGTGAGGTCACAGGTTCGATTTCTGCAGATCACAGAATATTAAAAGAATTTTACTGCAGACGCTACTACCAATAGCGTGAAGGGTAGGAATTAGGATAAGTTGGACTGCATCATGGTGAATTAGTATGCATAAGCATATTTTAACTAAGGGTCATGATGTCCTCCTAGACGTTTCCCAAGATCCTCTTGGTAAGTTCATAGTCCTGTCCTTGAGGTCCACTGCTGGTCATACCTCGGGGGTAAGGTCCTGTCCTGGTGGTCACTGGTCGTCACGGAGTCATACCACTGGGG
>JADRCO010000328.1:0-37692 GCA_021464525.1 Rhizophagus sp. LPA8_4_AMF | reverse complement strand
TTGGATTTGTTTTCGAGACAGGAAGATTTTTTAAAAAACAACTGTCATGTGCCGCTATACATTCTTTCCAAATTATCATTAAAATGCTAATTTACATTGTTTTCTAATATATTTTTGTTTGTTTTAAACTACATGCATGGCAATGTTGTAGACCAAACTTGACCATGTCCCAAATCGTCCCATCGGCCTAAATTATTGGCCCATTCGAATAATGTCTTAAAACTGTACCAGCGATGATCTCCTAATTTGGGCCGACGGGATGATGGTTTGATTTGGTCTACAACAGCCAATAACCATGAAGCATTTCGTTGCACTGAAATCACTGTTCTCATGACCACCTTGTGAATGATCTCGTCACATGGTAATTCCATAAAAGTATAAATTGCGCTTCTCAATATTCTGGCTAGTTAGCGCTTACTTGGATTTTTTAAAATCTGTACAATGCTTAACTCAACATTGAACATTCTTTAATAAAATTTTCTTTTCCATTTTTGGATTACTGCTAAAAAAAAGAAAAAAAAAATCTTTTTTATTTATTAATTGCCTTTATTAAAATCAAAAAAGAAATATTTTTCTCTCACAGATCTTAACGAAAAGATCGATATCAAAAAGGAAATGGTTCAATTTAATTTAACAAACGTAACAAGTGTATGAAGATCAGTGCTTTGATCTTCCTTTCTTTGTCTTTCCTATAATATCTCTTATTTTTTTTTTTCTTAATTTTTTGTTATTTTTTTCTTTTTTTCTTTGTTTTTTTCTCCTTTCTTCATCGCCCCCTTTAAAAAAAAATTTTGTTTTTCTCCTTCTATTTTTCTTCGTCACCCTTTAAAAAAATTTTTTTTTTTTTGATTTTATTCTTTTATTTCCCACTCGCCACCCTTTTTTTTAAAAAAAAAAATTTCTTTTTATTATCGCCTCCTTTTTATAAAAAAATTTTTGTTATTTTCTAACTTTGACTTTTAAAAAATTCTTTTTTATTCTAACTTCATCATCCCTCTTTTAAAAAAAATCCTTTGATTTATTCTATTATTCCCCACTTGCTACCCTTTCTTTTTTATTTATAACTATCCTTTTTTTTATTTCATAGGCCAGATTTTTTTTTGTAAAATTCTTTATTAAAAACAAATTACCCTTATTAAAAAAAATTCTCCATTTTTGCTTATTAAAGAAAATTCTCAAAAGAAATTCAGCTTCCTCCTATTAAAAAAAATTCTCAATTATTTTTTTGTATATTAGAAAATGGAAACCGTTTAAGTCCTTCGCGTTGAAGTACTATTACGTGTCATTTATTGGAATATTTCAGGGGGTCATATTGACAGTGTTACATAAATCGTGATACATATTCAAAAAAAGGAAATAAAATTGTCGATTGTGACAGGGACAAAAAACGGGGGATTAAACCAAATTTTGCTAGTTCAGTACGGTAATAAACTAGAGCAAACAGAAAAAAAGTTGAAAATTAAACTGAAATAATTAATTTTTATAGGTAATTACCGAACATCTAGATGTATTAGCTATCTATCATCCTTTGGATGATAACTCATTTATTTTCTACTAGCATAGTAAATATTTAATACATATCAAATAGATTAGTATAAGAGTAGTATAAGCATAAAAGAAAATGTAGCTGTATGTGACTTCATTGATTTTGGCTGGAGTTATAAATTTGACCAGAATTACTAAAGGTAATTGTTTATAAAGGCCTTACAAACCTCTCTACGACGAATGAAATAGTAATATTACATACAACAGAGTTACAATTGTCACATGAAGATACTAAAGATATATGATTCTTTAGTGCTAAGCTTAGAATTATCATTCAATCATCAGTTCATCTGATGTTACAGTACAGTGTGTAATGAAAAAAATTGCGGTGACAAAAAGTTACATTTCTTAGAACGCATAGAAAAAATTATATTAGTTAGAAAGCTTATAAACTACTTTATTAATATATAATTTTCAAAAAAAAAATTAGATATTACATCATTTTAAGGTACAAACATAGAAGCTATCTGAATAAATTTATAAAGTTTAGAATTACAATTATAAATTGAAAAATTTTGAAATCGAGTTTAATCTTGTGTAACATATATTTTCAAATAGAAAAGTTGTAAGTAAATGAAATTTTTTTTTATAAATATCTTTGATGAACTAATAAAATATATAGATTATAAAAATCCAAGTTATTTTAATGTTTAACAAGAAAATGATAACCAAGAAAAATAAAAATGATAGCTTTCATATATGATTAATTTTCGAAATAAATAAAAAATGCCCAATCTCTAATAAAAAAAAACACAAATAAATCACTTTATTTATGTTAAAACTTAATAGCTTGTATTTTAATATATAACTTAGAAATTTTGATTTAATAATTTAAAGTAATATTAGCTTAATTAACAACTTAACTTAGTTCTTAATGAGGAGTAAAGTAAAATTCAAGTATAAAAAAGGAGAAAACTTTTATTTCATCTTAAAATATATTAATCGAATCTATCCTGTATCCTGAATACTCTCAGAAATAGTTTCGTTTACTGAATTTGAAACTGTATTATAGGCGTCACTATTATCAGGTTGAACGTTAGTTTGTTGATAAACGGGTTGCTGGACTTGTTGTTGCTGAATTTGTTGCTGAATCAAAGATTGAATATTATGATGATGGTCAGTAATACGAAATAAATTGATGCTATTATTTAAGAGTCGCGCATTGTCTAATGGATGTAATTCTGTATATTGATATGTAACGCGATAGATACGTGTATCGTTTGATAAAGGAAAGTAAAACTCAAATGTGTCGTTTTGAATTGCGAGAGTTGTAGTATTAGACGTTCCTACGGTGTTATTGGAAGCGTGCTGGTCATTGCTATTATTATTAGGTACGAATGTATTTCCGGTTTGATACGTTGGTAAATCAGAATAATTTTGAGAAGTTTGGATATTTGAATTCATTTTCCTAAATAAATTTTTTGGAAAATGTAGATGAAAAAAAGAGAGAATATGGTATCTTTATATACGAAAAAAAATTTTCAATGTAAATAAATAAAACCGGAAATTATTTTATTTAAAACTACGCAGTTTATTTGATCATATGCTCATTACAGAATAAAATGAAACATGACACTGTTAAGTGAACGTAATATGATGACATACACACATACATTCGGCCAAAAAATTGAATGTGGATCATTTATTTTTCCGGTCAATCATAATTTTAATCCACCCATTGATTTATAAATACATTTCGTAAAATCATACATTTATTAAAATTATTCGTTGTACATTTTACTTATATGACCTTTCTTAATAAAAGCAACTCGGAATATATTTTAAATTATATAGTAAAAATTCATTTGTGTAAATAACACAAAACCTTAGTATTTCCAACAGAATGTTTACTTTTTCGATGATGATCAAACATCAATCAAGAATTAGTTTGTAAGACATAATAAGGATCATAACTGCGAAGAATTGTTATCGGAATATCAATTGATTGTAATCTATTGAAAAATAATTGGGTCAGGTGCCGATTTATTGCATGATGAGTCAAGGCGTTTTTTTTTCATTTGTCCAATCATATTGCAAATCATTTTCATATCATTTAATAAAAAATTTTTTTCGCAATGTCATTTTTTTCGCCATTTTTTTTTTCTTTCAAAAAGAAATAAAACGAACGCAAATTTTTGTAAATTAAGATAAGATATTTTACTCTTAATATTAATATTTGTTAAAAGTTTTATTTTAAAGTTTAAAACAATATTAATATATTTTTTTTTCATTCATTAAACTTATTGAAATATATACGAAATTATTTTAAGTAAACATTGTAAATTCGCAAATGGAAACGTTTAATCACTAAGATCAGAACTTAAAATTTTGTATAGTCATACCTAAGGGTGCAGCCTTAACTCAATTTTAAGTTATGTCCATACGTCTTTATATGACTTAACTAGTTACGACATATGACTTAACTAATTACGTCTCAATTACGTCTAATAAGGCTGCACCTCTAGTCATACCATATATGTAAAAAAGCTCCCAAAAAAAGAATACACTAAAAAAATTGCATATTTATTATTGTAAAAAAAGGAGTTTACATTGTACGCGCGTCAGATGTGGCTTTATCTGTTATTTTGTGTTTTTAGCAAGATTTGTAAACACTAAAATTATTAAAACTTATTTAATATGTTATAAAATTCATAATATATATGCAGTAGATTATAAAGAAATAGAGTAAGCGAAAAAAAGTTGCATATTTGTTATTACTTTGTGTAATCAAATTTCATAATAGTGCCGAATTTAGATGGATTGGCAATTAATTGTAGATATTATAGATATGCATAATAATTATGAGAGTTTTATCAGTCATTATCTTCGTGACGTTAACCCAATATAAATACAATATATATAACTAAAAAAAATTGTCACGTTTAGATTACTCTCTGTATATATAATATAAATAATTGGAATTTTGTACCATGATTCTCATAATGGACACTTTTTTTGCTAACAGATAATTGCTAACGAAAAAAGTTTAATTAGACTTTTTAATCATATTTCATTTTTGGCAATTTCCATCCTCTTGGCCTCTTGGGATGATGCAATCGGCCGCAGCAGATCACGGTTCTTATAGACTGAAATTTTTTCTGAAATTTATTTTATTTTATTTTATTTTATTTTATTTTTTGTTTTAATTATTTGTATTTTGGTTTTTAGAATAATTTTTTGTCTTAATCATTTTTTTTTTTTTTATATTTTCTGCTCAAGCAAAAAAAATAAAGTTTAATTTTTTTTTAACCAAATTTTTTATGTTTTAGTTCAATGCCGAAAAAAAAATTATTTTATTTTTTCAGTTCAACCCTAAAAAAAAATCATTTTGGTCAATTTTTTTTGATTTTAGTTTTTTAGCTCAATATTTTTTTTTAAGAATTAATTAATGCACATAAAAAAAATAAGGCTTTTATTACTATTATTTATTTCTATTGTTCTTTTAATTTTTTTGTTTGTTATCTTCATTCTTCTAACATAATTTGTGATTATGAATTATTAATCAGATGCCTCTTTCGTATATTATGCATCAATTTTTCTATAAATATAATGTGAAGTATCGTTAATGCTGTAACCCAAGAACAACTTAAATTACATCGTATAAATTTTATAGGTTAATCCTGCTTGCAGCGCAACAAGTGGCTAATCCAATTCCAGTTAATGAAATTTTGATCGGGCTAACAAATGATCGTTATCTTGCATTAATTTTAACGCAGTACTTCTTATAACAAAATATCAAAAAAAACAAAAAAAAAAAAAAAAGAATTTTAAATCCAAAAAATACTATGTAAATTTCCTTTTCAAGTCTAAGTAAACATGACGAACACACAATTATATATAGATTTTTACATTAAATAATAAAATCTCAAGAAAGAACGTAGACAAATGTCTAATAGTATATAATATATTGCAGAATTTTGATTTTAATAACAAACGTAAAAATAAATAACATCAGCATATAAATTACATTATGGTGAATGTATTTTCTCACTTGTATTGCGTAGGAATAAAAATTTTATCATTAAATCATCAGTAATTATTTAGGTCACACAAATTTGCTTATAAATGATCGTCATTCGAGAAAAATGCGAGATTTTATGATTTGTGAACAAGAAATAGATTTATCAGAAGAGGGAGCTATAATAAAAGGCTCTATCATTATCGTTATAGAATTATATAACTTTATTTTTTTTGGTAATATTAGTAATAAATATCAGGTGTTACAATTAATCTTTAAAAAATAAAAATAAGCATAAACTAAATAATAATGAAATATTTTTAATATTTTTGCAGTTTATTTCCATTTTCTTCTTGTAATCTTTCATATTCTTTAATTATTTATATGCCCGGAGTGCAGTCCTAATTATCACCTTTTCATATGCTTTTGATCAAAGTACATGATGTTCAGATTTTGCTCTGCTCATGGTATGGCCCCATTCTAAATACTGCATCCACATATTCTGCACCTAATCTTTGATCAATACGATAGATAATTGCCATCTTTTCTAGTTTACTTAGAAATCAAAAGGAAATTTCCTACTTTCGTATATGAACTTAGTTTCTATTAAACAAAAACGTTCATATTAATTGACATTTTTTTATTAAAAAAGATCTTTTGCAAAGTTTTTCTTTTATTTGAAAATAAATTGTTAATAGAAATTTTATCTTTTATAAGTTTATAATATAACTCAGATCAAAATTTTATTATTGTCTTCATTTTTAGACTAGTCAATTATCTTATTTTAACATAACCTTTTTTTCATCATTTTAAAACTTCTACTAAGTTAAAATGATTTTTTTTAAGAATAATCATATTTTCTTTTATTGTTCTTTTTCTATCATAATTATTTTTGATGAAAAACCAACAACTTTATAGTGCTTTAATTAAAGAATAAAAATTATATACAGTACACTTTAATTAATTAGAAATATTATATTACGCACTGTATGTAGTTCTTTCTCGAATTATAATATTTCTATAAACTTTTTTTAAATGTCTTAATAAAACGTGATATTGTGTTCCATACAAAACGTTCAATAAACGTTTTAAACATCTTCCTTTGTTGTAAAATTATATTTACATAATACAATCCTTTCCGAATAGTAAAATTCATAATAGTTATACAATAATAAGAAAACAATTCAAAAAATTATCAACGATTAATTTATTTTCATAAGTTTATATTTGAGAATTTTACAATGATTAATTATCAAAAAACAAATTGGTAAAGCTTGAATTGTGCTTTGGATTTTTTTTTTAAAGTTGGAATCTCAATCTGTAATAATTTTTTTACAGGCCCTAATTTTTTTTTTTTTTTTTTTTTTTTTTTTTGCGTGATGCATGACAATTTATTTGTTCTATTCGGATTTTATGCATAGCTTTCGTTCTCCTGAATAATAAAATTATTCGTGAAGCAATAAATGTAAGATGCCCCCTAATTTAATTTTTCCATAATAATATCAAATTTATTTGAACTTAACTGTTAACGGCAGTGGCAAAATCCCCAAATATAATGCGTGGTTTTATACTATGTGTACTAGTTTACAAAAATAGATTTCTAAAAAAAGCACTCGAATCGGCAATAATCACGTGATTATTTGGATTTCTACAGAATAATGTGATTTTCTAAGGAAATTGGAGATTGTCATATGTCTTATAAAGCTTTAATATGATTTTAAATCTAAAAACCTGCAAGCAATTAAAAAAAAAAGATCGTTAGCACTCGTTTTAGAGCCATTAAATTAATTTGTACCGCTAAGTTTGTTTGAATGTACTAACTAGACTTACTAGTGACTGAAATAAATCTTGATTAATAAATATATATGTTTAAATGAACCAAAAAAATAGACACTTAAATAAAATTATAATGCATACGCGCGTTTTAAGTTGTATGTGTTGAATAATATATTGTGCTTATTGAAAAAATATATGACAATATATAATTCTAAACTTTCAATATTAAACTTTCGACTTCTTTATAATAGTTGACAAAATTTATTCCTGATATTTTAAATGAAATAGTAATATTAATTGTTAATATTTTAAAATTATAACATACTATAGGTTAATACTGTAGTTTTACCAAAATTAGTACAATTTGCTATTTCTTAACGTGGATAATAAATAATCAAAAATAAATCACATTTTAATTAATTGAAAATTATATTTGGCAATTTCAACGGAAAATATTTATATGATAAGGATAAGCATTATTTTGAAGTCGCTAATACCAAATTAATTTTTTTTGCTTCTCAATATTGGTTGTTTTTAATATTAGTTTCTAAATATAAACAACTACAGTTAAAAAAACTTTGCTTTTTATGTGTATTCTTCCGACGCAACAGAGTGAATGAGTGATCAAACTTAACTCCTATATTTACACAGTTACCGGTTATTTAGATTCAGTAAAGTCTCCTGCAGTTTTTATTTCGGAATAAAAATTTTCCTAAAGTTTTTCCATTATAAAACGGAATATTATTAAATTAGATATTACTAGTCCATTGTAGGTTAAAAATCTGGCTGAATTAAACAGACTGAACTCTGACAGTTACAACTATTTGTTTTGTAATATCATATTTTTTTATAAATATTTTTTCCTTTATTTTTATGTTAAAATTAATTTCCGTAGTATACAAAAATGTCTAATAACGCTGAAATTATACAGTGCCGTTCTTAGACGGGTCACGTTTTTTTCTAGCAGAGATTTTGGACGAGTGATCGGCAGAAAGAGTCTCCTATCGCCTCATTATATGAAGAGTATATATTTGAAAGCTATCTAAAAATTTACAAAGCATCATTATTTAACTTAATTATATTTTGTATAAATAATATCATTTACTGTAAAAAAAACCTAAAGAAAAAGAATAAACTATGTTTTCTTTGTAAAAAAAAAAGTTTACATTGTACGAACGTCATTTATTACATCAGATGTGATGTCTTTATCTTGCGTTTTTTTAAACACTAAATTATTAAAACATTTGTATGTCATAAAATTCATAACAGAGAGAAAATTATAAAATAGAATAAGCAAAAAAGTTGCACATTTGTTATGGTAAAAAGGAAGTTTACATTGTGTAATCGTCAAGCAAATTTCGCGATAGTTCTGAATTTAGACGAATTGGCAATTAATAAGAACATAAAAAAGAATTAAAAATAGAGGCATACTAAACGCGGAAAAAGTTCAGCAATGTATTTTATGACGAAATGAGCCTTTTTATAAACAATTTTTTTTTTTTCGAAATATTGGAAGTTTACTGACACCGGTTTTTAAGAATAAAATAGGTAAAGTTTCCGATAAAACTAATAAAATCACCTAAACTTTTTAGAAATATAGGTCAAAATGCTAATTAGATACAGAGACAGTAGAACTTTTAAAAATAGTTGTGCAGAAATAGAATATAACATATATCAAAGATATTTCGTCTATGGGAGAACGAAATTTGGACCTTCGCAACTGGCTTCGTAAGAAGCAGCAAAAGAACAAAGGGCATTCGTTCATTCTTTAGAAGAGGAAACGGGGGCTTAAACAGAAGGATAAATCATTTTACAGAAGAATGACGGAGAAAATAAGGAAATCAACAAAAGTAGTAGGATTGTTAGTGGATTACTAACTAAATATGGTTAACACAAGATTGTCGAAGTTTCCATTAATGATCAGCAACTTGATACTAAAGTATACGCGGCAAACGTTTTATTTCACGACATTCATGCAAGACTGCTAGATGAAATATAATATTTAGGAAAACAAATAAAAATAAATTAATAATCAACATAAATACAAGAGCGTTAGATTTGAGCATAGTGCAGAACTTACTATAAAGGTAATCTAGGAATCGTATGAAACAAGTTAAAAATTCAGGTTATACATTTTGATGGTATCCTGGTTCGATGAAGGCATCGAAGGTGTATAGGTAATCAAATCGATTTTCGTTGGATTCGAAAAAAGCAAGCCAATTACCAAAAAAGCCATCCTTCTTTAACGGTGGAGCGAAGCATGTATGTCAACGAAGTAAAGATTTTCAAAAAATGAAATCAAATACGAACGAAGAAAATGTGTTGAAGAAAATAAAGATGTAAAGACGTTAATGATTGGAACAACGAAAATGTAGATAGAAGTGGGAAGAAAATTTAGTAGAAGAATTTAATAAATTAAAAGATAAGTTCATATCTAGAATTCAAAAACGAAAAAGTCATAAATGATAATAATAAATGTTTTAAGGAAAAGGTAGGTAAGTAACAGACTCAAATTTCAAAAGTATTAGTAATTCTTTGTATATAGTTTAACACAAATTTTATTTAGCTAAAACAAATAGTTTTATACAACATAGAGTTTATCTTAGCTTAATTATAAATTGGCATTATTTTTATTATTTTGAAAGATATATAAAAAATATATAGAAAATACAAAAAAAAAAAAAAAAATCAAATAGCAAAAATACAAAAATAGTATCAAATAGGGAAGCTTAGATTAGATATAAAAGGGTAAAAGGGATTATTTTAAAATTAGATAAGATAATTTTATATCCGAAAAGCGGGTATGTTCGAATCGATTACTAAGTACTGTAGTCTGTACTCTGTAGGACGGTATATAGTTAGGTTTGTCCAATTATATATTCGGATAAAAAATCTAAAAAGACAGAAACTGGAACATTAGAGTAAAACTTTGCAAATTCGAATATCTAATTTAAATTCCGTCGAATAGAAACAGAAAGCAAAGAAAAAAATTTGACGTATACAGTATACTATCATAATTCGGTAATACAAACTAGCCGGCAAAAGTCTAGTGCTCAAATTAAATGACTATAGTTGGCATGAAAAAAACGTAAAACCCTTTTATTTGCATGCTTACGTTAATTTTATCAGAATTCTACGTATCATACTACTTGCATTTCTGGTTTCAGAAATAAGTTTTTAAATTTGAAATATTATAACTGATAACAATGATTTACTTGATATCAATCTTTAATTGCTGATCCAAAACGTTTATGGAACCATCCGAAGCTTGGTTAGTATTTAATTCAAATCTCTTATTATCTTTTGGATTCGTATGAACTGTCCAAACTTTTTCAATCCCTTCTTGTTCTACGGAGTTCGTTATCGCTTCTTCCATTCTTTCTTGATTTGTAAAAGTCGCCAAAAATACCATTTTCCCATTAAATCTTACTTTTTTTACCTTCTATAGTCTTGTTTAAAAGATTTGTTTTATTCTCTTCTTTTTTTTTCCAAAAATTTATATTCTTGCCACTTCTAAACATATACTGTACGGGGTCCCATTTATATTTTATATTCAATCCGACGAAACAACATTTCTTTGACTGCGAAATCATTGTTGTAATCCTTCAATAATTTCATTTCAACTTTAACGGTTTGAAATTCATGAGTTTTTAATCTTTAGACTTTAAATAACCTAACGCTTTTAAAACTTCAATGTGCCAGAGTAATAAATCACGTGATTTTCTTACTGTACATGTCAAATTAATAAAATCTGATTCTGATTTTGGTTGGCAGAAATTCACTTGCTAACCAGAATAATTCCGGTAAATTATTTATCCGGTTCTTAGATTTTTAGAAGGTTTACCGCTATCTCTGTGTAACCGTGAAGAAAATGAATATTCGGTGTTACAATGTACTAATTAATGATTTGATGTAGTGTAAACAGGTGACATAAACCTCTACCATAAATATTATAGTCAATAAATCTTAAGTTTCAAACTTCTGTAATTTAAATATGTCCGGATTTACTCTACCTATAACAGTTACTGGGGATTCATATAATGAGTGTATTAATTGGATTGAAGAAGCTATTGGTAAAAAACATATTAAATATTATGAATACAACTATTTTAACAATATTGAAGAAATTGGATCCGGGAGCTTTGGAACAGTCTACCGTGCGAAATGGAAAAATTCTCATAGTTATATAGCGTTAAAATCGTTTTTTAATTTAAACAATGTTACAATTAAAGAAATCGTTAATGAGGTAATGATAATAAAGTAATATGATATATCATTTCATTTATTGCAATTCTAATTTAAAATTGTATTCATGGTTTAGCTTAAACTTCAGCGTGAAGTAGATTTCCATGAGAATATTATTCGTTTTTTTGGCCTTACAACACGTATGATAAATATTATATTTGTGTAATATCACTGTGTAAAATTTGAATTAATGTTAAATGATTTTTTTTTTAATAGAAAATCAAAATGATAATTTTAAGAAGTATTGGTTAGTAATGGAGTATGCTAATAATGGTACTCTCCATGAATATTTGAAGAGACGTTTTGATAATCTTAATTGGAGCGATAAATTTAGTCTAGCACTTCAGTTAGCTCATGCTGTATTATGCCTTCATGATGAAGGAATCGTTCATCGTGATCTGGTAATTCATTTATATTTACTAATTTATATTGTATTGAATTTATATATTAATTCATTTATTTGATATATTTAATATTAAATAGCACTCTAAAAACATATTAGTCCATCAAAATATCATCAAGTTGGCTGATTTTGGACTGTCAAAAAGGATTGATGAATCATATAGGACGCGATCAGATTTACTTGGCGTAGTTCCATATATTGATCCAAAAAAATTTAGTATACAACCATATTCTTTAGATAAAAAAAGTGATGTTTATAGTATTGGTGTACTTCTGTGGGAGATAACAAGTGGGTTTCCGCCTTTTGAAGGAATGCCATCTTATGGTCTAATTGTACAAATTCCACAAGGCCTTAGAGAAACCCCTGTTCCCGACACACCTACTGCTTATGTTAATCTTTATACTGGTATGTGTTATTATCGAATGCTACTAAATTTATCGTTATTTTATTCAGATGAAAATCATTTTTTTTTTTAGATTGTTGGAATGGAGAACCAGATAATCGTCCGACTATTAGTCAAGTAGTTGCAAAGTTAAAAGTATTAAATAGTAATAGCCAAATTAATAATAATTTTAGTAAATTTGTTGATGAGATAATTAATCTCCCTAATAAGACAGGAGATGAGGTAGAAAAACAAGAAATCCTTAATTATCTCAAAAATCATAACGTGACTTTACAAGAAATTTATAATTGGTTATTAAATGATCAAAATAATCCAAATTCTATTGTTTTATTTGGAAATTTTAAATATTTCGGAATTGGGATAAGTGCTGATGAAAAAGAAGCATTTGAATTATATCAAAAGGCAGCAAATTTAGGAAATACAGATGGAATAAATAGTTTAGGATATTGTTATGAAGATGGAATTGGAACTGATATTGATAAGAGAAAAGCATTTGAATTGTATCAAAAAGCAGCAGATTTAGAAGATTCAACTGGAATAAACAATTTGGGATATTGCTATGAAAAAGGAATTGGAACTGATATTGATGATAAGAAAGCATTTGAATTATATAAAAGTGCAGCATATTCAGGAAATGTTGATGGAATGTATAATTTGGGAAATTGTTATGAAAATGGAATTGGAGCTGATATTGATAATAGAAAAGCATTTGAATTATACCAAACGGCAGCAGATTTAGGGTATGCATATGGAATAAACTATTTAGGATATTGTTATTTTAGTGGGATTGGAATTGATATTGATAAGAAAAAGGCATTTGAATTATATCAAAAGGCATCAGATTTAGGAAATGCAACTGGAATAAACAATTTGGGAAATTGTTATGAAAGTGGAATTGGAACCGAGATTGATAAGAGAAAGGCATTTGAATTATATCAAAAGGCGACAAAATTAGAACTTCCAGCTGGAATAAATAATTTAGGATATTGTTATGGAAATGGAATTGGAATCAGAAAGAATAAGAAAAGGGCATTTGAATTATATCAAAAGGCAGCTAATTTAGGAGATAGTATAGCACAATATAATCTTGCTTTAATGTATGAATGTGGAGGAGGAGTTGCTAAGAATATAGGGCAAGCAATGTATTGGTATAAAAGATCTGCTGAACAAGGAGATCCAAATGTTCATGATAATTTGAAAAAACGTTCAAAAAGAAAAAGGAAATAATAAGCGCATGGTCATTAACTGCTGACCATACCAGTTATTGGTCTGTCAAAGAATTATTTTACCCATTTATATTATTAGTAATAAAATAAAATAAATAAAATCCATTTTTAATTTATTATTAGCTTTTATGGGGACGATCACAAAAATAATATAAAAGTAACAGCATTTTTGTTTCTTCACTTTCTCAAAATGATTCTTTAATTGTCCTATTTGACCAAACTGCTTGAATTTATGCAATGTGGTTTAATTATGGTATAATTAAACATTTTTAAACTTGAACCAGAATATTGACGTTCTGGAACAGACAAAAATGCGTTAATTTATCGCCATTTTCAAAATAGTGTGGGTTCTTTATTTGTGATTGTATATTCGAATATCAATATTCGTCCGGTTTTCATCTGATTTTGTCCGTTTTTGTCTGAGTTTTGTCCGGGTTTCAGTTCCTTTATTTTTTCATGCGTACACCATTTTTAAAATGACGATAAACGTTTGCTTAGGCGTACATTAAATGTTTATTTTTATAACTTGAACGTTTAATTGCAATTTAAACGTTTATTTTGTTTGCCTGGTAGTTTGTTTTTGGTTATTTTAGATTTTCATACTATTTGATATATTTATTATACATAAAAGTAATTAAACTTATTTATCGCGTAATAAATAAAATATACCATTAGAACTCAGTTGAGCTCAAATATTATAAAATTGCGGTGCAGTAAAATTTATTTAACTAATTTTCATTTCTTTTGTTGATTTTCTAAAATGCCTAGAAAAGCATGATCAAATTAGTAGATTATGTATGTATAATATAATGAACCCAAATGGTTAGAACAAATTTTTTTTTTACAAAAATATGTTAATATGTTCATACTTTGGAAAAGGATATAGATGTTATAAAGTAAAAATATAAATAAATTAACTTACAAGTATTAAAATTATGTAAGTTTAAACCGTTTAAATATCCGAAGTATCTGTGTAACTTTGTTTTATTAGGCTGTTCCACTATGAGATATATAGACTGCGTGTTTAATAGTATATCTCTATTTTTTTTAGTATAGAAATTCTTTTTCTCAGTTGTACTGTATTTTTTTCTTTGTTTTACAGTTTAATATTAAATAAATAAATAAATTTTGTATACACAATCGCAAATTTTCCGTATTGGGTAAAATTGTATCGGACAGCTCGATCGGTTTCTGAAGGTGAATAATTAAACAAAGCTTATTATTTTACTAGTGTTTAATTTTTCTAAAAAAAAGTATTGTGTCAGGTCTCGGACTTTTTAGTGGTTAATTCGGTTAATCGATTAATAACAAATCGAATTTAAATAAATTTGGCGAGAAATTTAAAATTTCTTAAATTTTAATTATACTGAATTCTTCATTCCTTAACGTTCAGGTTATTATTATAATTAGTAATTACATCTTATAATATTTTATTTATGGTAGAAACTCCAAATACTAATAATCCAATATTTTCACTTATTCGATTCTACACCACTAAGATATATAAAAAACTATGATATAAATAAATAAATGAATGTAGAAACTTATATATTTTAAATAACTTATAATAGTACAAATGGACGTGATTTTCTATTAATATATGAAGTATGAAGTTTTATACGACTTAATGACTATTCTATATATAAATATTCATTTACCTTAATTAAATATTCTAAATTAAATATTAATACAAATAAATTTTAATCAAGAGTTAAAGTATAATTTACACCGATAATAAATCAAATTCATAATGATTTATGGACTACGAAAGTACTACGAATGATTGTGTGGTTTTGTTTTGGATAAGGCAGGATCGCGATAACTGTTTTTGGGCCCAAAATCTGACTCAAGCGCTAGTTATATAATAAAATTGCAACATGTTACAAAACTGTTGTATTCAGTTTCCAAAAATCATCAAAAATTTAAATTAATAGTTTTTAATTATTTAATTTAACAATTTGACTCATATTTTGTTTCTTTTCATTCTGGTTTTATGAATTAGAACAAAGGTTATTTAATATATAATACTGAAAATTTCATAATTATATTCTAAATTTATTGACTTCAGATATATCTTAAGAAAATTTAATTGTAATAAAGAATCATCATATAGTACAATAAATAAAATTACGCTTTACAATTTTGGCGGAAGAATTGATGTTTCTACGTTAATTTAATTAATTTATAACTATTTTCTAAAGGATCACGAGCAACATATAAAAGGGTAAATTCATTTCTTGTGGATGAATAAGTTGTCGGGAACGGATAAAATCTATTGTTATAAATAACTTATTAATTATTACACTATTTATTATATTCAATCTTGTTCATTGTAAATTTATGTATTAGCAACCAGTAAATTCTTCGGAAATAATTCAACAACAAGTTCCTCTGGAATTGTTGATGGCCAGAAATTTAACGAACTATCCTGTAAATAAATATGTAATGATTCCGTTTCTTTTTGCTTTCTAAAGTTAAAAATCGTAACATGAATCGTTTTAAAGCTAAGCGAACGCTTCTGCTGGTATAACTTTTTTCGTTGTAGTTTGTTGTTCAAAATATATGGATTAAGTATTTCATATCTGTTGAAAGGTTTTTCTTATACTTTTTATGAATATATTCAATTTTGTATCAGCAACTTGCTCTTCAACAAGTTCGTATAAAGCCACTATATGTTTAAGTCGTAGATCAATATTTAAGACTTTAGAAAATCCTTCACGTTTATATAATGACGATAATTTCTTCCATTGTAAAACATAATCTTTAATGGATTTATTCTCATCTCTAACTTTTGTATGTTTGATAAAACACAGAAGAACTACTTCCAATGACGATAAAATTTCACTTATTTTATCTTCTGAAACGGACGTTGGGTTTTAGAAAACTTCAAAAAATTCATTTTTTTCAATTGGGATTGGCTCTTGAGTTATTAAATTCTTAATATCATTAAGAATTCTGTTATATCCTCGGAATAATTCCATGTGATATGGGAAAGGTTCTAAATATAATTGAGAATCTGATGGCGTTTCTATATAAATTTTTTCAAAAGTTAAAATATTTACCAATTCCTCTTCAATTTTTGTCAAATCATAAACGATATCTTGTCCTCTTGATACTGCTAAATTTCTTTGACTGTATGAAAGAATTCCGTTATTCCAGTCAAAATTTATGATATTTTCGTAATGAGCATGATCAAGGTACATAGGTTAGAGGTAATATCCGCTGCTGGGTGTATGTGGTTTCGCCGATTGTATTTTTGAAGTTGTTGAAACAGTTTTTTCAATATTTACCGTTGATTCATCTAAAAACTTGAGAGACTTACAAGTTCCAGGTGGGATTATCCTAACTTCTTCGAGGAAGTTATTTTGTATATCTATTAAATAATCTAAGATTGCACTTAAGAAAATTCCCGTATCCTTTGATTCCACTAAACCAAAAACGACTGGAAGCCTATATTTCATTTTTGGTTTTTCCTTTGGAAGGTCATGACATTGATATCGGTTTACAAAAGGTATAACTGCATTCCATCTTTTTCTAACTAAATTCATCGAATGCAGTTTTCAAGCTATTATGATTTTTACCATCATCGGATTCTTTTTCTAAGAATGTTTTGAAGTCCATCTCTTTCGTATTTTGTCTTGTTAAACAATAGCCGAGTTTAGAATTCAAATCTTGAACAAATTTTACAATAAGCAAAAGATGTTTGAGTAATTCTAACTGTCCAGTATATTTAAAAAATATCGAAAGAAATGGATAATTATCTTCGTTTGCCATATTACTCATATAATAAGCACGGAAGCTATTGAAATTTATAATTCCGATTGATCTCCATAAAGTTGGTAAATTCTCTTCTCGATATTGTTTACCCATAGTTAAGGTTTGACAGATTTCGCTTTCTTTTTTTGATTTTGGCTAAGGCTTTGTTTAATTTCATGAGATAATTAGCTGCAGTTTCGGTTATATTTCTAATTTTTGGTTCAATATAATTTCCATGAAACTCTATTGCCCAAATTTCGCGATCAGTGTATGAATTTATTTGTTGATTTGACGGAGGATTTTCTGTCATTGAAGAAATTATAGAATGGAATATCAATGCCAGATTCTGATTAATATTACAGAATTTAATTAATAATTATATTTAATGAAAAAACCAATAAAATTAAAAAAAACGATAATAAATTTTAGTGTACCTCGTCTGAACAATTAAGAATATTCTTCACATTTTACAAGCATATCTTGTAATTTTTTCTGCAGCAGCAACTGAATTGTACGCCACCGATTTCAAATTTGAAATACAGTACATGTTAAGATAAACAAGTTTTGACAGTCCGATAGCCTATGTAAATACATCGCTAATTGAGATGAATTTGGTTCAATTGATGCGTGGAATGCGATTATATATGCGTAGCAGATTTTAAGAACAAATCGGTATTATTAATCCCAGAATTATTAATTTGAAGTAAAGGTTGTTCATTTGATAAGCTTTTGGTTGCAATTGTTTTATATAATACTGAAGATCCATTCTCATAAGTTCACTTGTCAAGAAATAGCTGATTGTATTTCTGGATGTCTCCATTCTCTTGAAGCTCTTGTAGCATGAAGACGTATAAAGAAAAGTCCAATTAAAGATATTTTCATCGTTATAGTAGGTTTATTCATCCTTTGTACAAGTCCTTGGAATGATGCCTTATCGCTTATACTATAATAACTCATAAAACTCTCTTCTAATTCACCATATTCAGGCAAATCACAATATGGATTAAAAGGCAAACGATTTTCACCAGTATCTTCCCAATTTAAAGTTCCAAGCCATGATAAAATTGCTTTCTGAGTTTCACAAAATCGTCTAACATCATCACTTGAGAAATCTCTTTGACGTAAATCTCTTAAAAATACATCTTAAAGTCGAAGGATGGGTGAAATTCATGTAATAATTAAGTTGATTGATTAAATCATTATCAAAATTATTCTCCTCTGCAATAGAACTATACCTATCTTCTTGAATATAGTTATCCCAGAATCGACGAACAAATCCTTTAAGCAAAGCAATTGAAGTTATTTTTTGTAATGGTGGTCTTTCTTATTTATACAAAGCTTCAAGAGCCGGTCCAAAGTAAGCTGTTAAATTTTCCAATTCTTTATGCACAAAGAAGGTTTGTCCAATGGTATCACAACATAAAGTAGCCATGTTTGTATCTAAATCTCTTAAACATTCATTAATAATATTTAACCGAGTAGATTGTCTTATAGATTCTTCGAAATTTGTAATTACTGTAAAGAATATACTTTTATTTTCAACGTCTTCTTTAACAAAGATTTTTTCAATGATTGCACCCATTAATGGAAAAGGTTCTTTAGAGAATAATTTCTTATAAAAATTTAATCTAATATCTGATTCGATCGGAATAGAAGCAAGGCATCCCATGATAAGTGAACTTTTTGGAAGATCCGGTAAAGTTTTTGCTCGCGTTAACTTATTAACTAGAGTTATTATTCCTGTGGCGTCATGTTGCCATTTATCAATTAATTCAAAATTGTCACAGATTCGCATTAACATTAGTTTAATTACTTCTCTAACGAGATATTTTTCTAGACTACCAGCAATAGTATTTCCTTGACTTGCGATATTTTTAATTATTAATGGAAACATTCGAGCTAATTGTAATTGAGCTAAAACTTCCTTGGAATTCTTTCACCAATAAGCGTGAAGGAAAATATGTTGATATGAGCTTGTAGTGCTGCAGAAAATGAAGAATACGAATATAATTCTTGCTTATTTAACGCGATTTTATATTGCCAATCACTTGCGGAATTTTCTTCTATCCATTTAAGAGTTTTATCTTTCAAGCATTTGATGAAGTTTGGATACTCAAGTATTTTTTCGCTTGATAGTCTAGAGGAAATTTTACTGTAGTTATAGTATAATTTTTTTTAATGCTATTAAATGTACTAAAAGATAAATACTTACTTTATATGATTGACTGTGTTACCATTTGATGGATATTTCGTGCATGATAAACACCATGGCAGCTCTTGTAACAAAATATTTTCGAATGGATAAGCAGAATTAACAATATAGGACAACGATCCCTCTAAAAGAACAGATATAGGAATGTCATTTCCTGATAACGTTTCGATAGTCATTTGCTTCCAGCCGCACACGAAATTAAAAGACTCGAAAGTGGATTCCTGATCTCGATGAATATGAAAAATGATACACGCATGTTTCATAGGCTCCATTTGAACTTTCTTTGTTATAAATTCATTTCGGAATTGCTCGATCGCACATTTAGCCAGTTTAATATTTTCAGTATTAGCAGTAGTTGCATCACAATGTAGGATTAGCATTCGATCGTTTGATTCTAGCTAGAAATGCTTTATCTATAGGTTGAGTTGTAGTATTTCGAATAGGTTAACTAAAAATATATTTCAACAATTAAATCATAACCATCATTGCTTTGACTTACCCTACTTGAATCCTGTGTTTCAGTCGTGAATATCAACAAATTATTTGCTTGACAACTTTACAAGTTCTTGTAAACAGGATCTAACCCGTATCTATATTTGAAAAAGTATATACGATCACTAACATTTCCATTTAGATCTGATAATAAATTTTCTTGATTAGCGAAATAATCATTAAGACTCTCGTGATGCTGTTGATGAAATAAACATGCTTCCATCGATCAAATTCATCTCGTTCTAAAGCTGATCGCTCAGATCTCACAATCCCATCAGGTGATACTGTTGCAATTAAACATTCCTTGCATGTTTCTAATATTATCTGCTTCAGGGTTATTCTTTATAATATCCATAATTAATCTTTGTAAGGTTTCATCTTTAAACTCAATGAATAGATCTTTTTATGGTGAATTTATTAAATTGGGTTTCTGAATTAATTCCAGTTAAAGTTGACATTTTTCTTGCCCAATCACTTAAATTTTCAACAAGTAAATTTTGCCTATCATTAAGCGTATCATCATTAATTGATATAAGATCAGCTGAAGCTACATTCTTCTTATTTGTAATAAAGGCTGGATTGCGAAACACAATTAGGAATATTTTTAAAATCGAAATTATTAATAATATCGGATAATTCACCATGCACTGAATTATTGTTAGCGCTCGATAACTATTAAGTTGTTGCTCGTTCGATATACCACTATCGTGTTGTTGCTTGTTTGATATACCACCATCAAGTTATTGTGAGTTTGATAATCGAGAATCTATTTAACAACTAACTTGATTTTCTGTTATACTTGAATTTGTGATCTTTGGTAATTTGGTAACTACAGTACATGGATCATATCTGGCCTATTATCTGATTCACCATCCCAAAAAAAATTTATATATAATATGAGACTTGAGATTGTAATAACGTTATAATTTACAAATAAATTATATCTATATTTACTTGTATAAATATTAGAATAATCAGGGGAAGTATCTGGAACAATTGTTTCCCTATCTCCTTGTAAAATTTGCAAAACCAAACAAATGGTGGATGACGCTTGATATCTCCCACAAAAGCACTCCAACGCTATAAACGTCGCTCTTTTTATTTAAAGAATATTTCGGATTACCCAATTTTTTTGGATCAATATAAGGGGTTATGCCAAACAAAGTTTGCTGTGTTGAATATGTCTTAGATATTACTTCTATTTTCTTTGATAATCCTAAATCAGATAATTTAATATTATCTTGATGAATTAATACGTTGCCAGAATGCTATTATTAAATAAAGAAATTTTAAATTATTAAATTTATTAAAAATAAATTAATAAAGTCGACAACTTATCAAATAACTTACTAAATCACAATGTATTATTCCCACATCATGTAAGCACGACATGGCGCAAGTTAACTGCTGATATGCGAATTTGTATTTATTTTCCCAAGTAATATTCTTATTAATTTCAAATATGTTCGAAGAGTACCACTATCGGCATACTCCATTACTAATAAACATTTTTTAAATTGGCATTTTGGATTTTCTATTATAAAAAATAATTAGTTTTTGTTTTAAATGTGTTTTTACAAAAATCAATATAATAAATTTTTATATTTTATTACCTTTATATGTAATCCCAAAGAAGCTAATAATATTGTTATCAGATTGAACTTCACGATGAATTTCAAGCTATAATTATAGATAAACGTAAATTAATTCAAAATTAAATAGATTGATATTACATTTTTATAATAAATACCCCCTTAACGACATCTTTTATAGTATTATTGTCAAGGCTAGATAAAGATTTAAAGCAAAATATTGTTCCGAATTTTCCAATTTGTACGATAAACTTTTCCAAAGTTTCCATTGCCAATTTTTTCAATATTACGAAAATCTTCGTATTCGTAATATTTAATGTTTTATAGAAACGGCTTCCTCGACCCATTCGTTTGAACTGTTGGTAGATTGCATTTAATAGCAAAAAAAAAAATCCTGATTTGGATCATTTATAATAAAGTGATTGTGTGACATGTCGGAAGTATCAACAAGCATAAGAATGTAGAACGAAAGCGCCAATCTGCAGAATGCACATGATAAAATCTTACTAAGTGATCGGCACACATTTACAACGCATCTTAATTCTGGCTTTAAAGTAGCACAAAATTCTGGTACGCATTATCTAAAAAAGAAATGATCTACTCAAGATGCATTCCGCTGATTCGGCAGATACATCGAAGCAAAGATTACTAATTTTAGCTAGGTTAAATACGCTTTGGAATTACAGATTATAAAATTTTCTCTTGTTTTTTCTTAATTTTCATTTATAAAAGTAATTTAGTGATCTTCTCTTAGGAAGGGTAAAATTTTTTCCTTTTTTATTTGGTTCATTAATCAATAAATTAGTAAGAAGTCATTTTGTGTTTATTAATAAAAAAATAATGTGTCACTGTAAATCAAAGCGCAACCCTAGTTTATATAATATATTATTTTACAATATAAGATAATTTACTAAATATAGGATTCTCTAAATTTTAACTAATTATTTATGCGCCTTTTCTTTATAATTCCTATACAATGATCAAACTTCTAATTATAAATAATAATTCATATCTTACTAACGCTATCATAATGGTATAACAGAAGAATTAACATCTGAATCATTCAAAAGATCATTTAATGTGATTATCAGTAATAAAATTGATTTTAATCAACAATTTTCAGCGGAATGAAACTAACAATATAATCACTAAAGAAATTTGGAATTGGGAATTTGGAATTTGGAATTTATAGCTTGATTTGAATTAACTTATTATAATTTACTCTAATTAATAGTTTTGGCAGACATGATTGAACTTCAGGGGTATAGTGGTTTAATATTATCTGTTATTCTATTTAAATATTACTGCTTTGTAACAGATTGTAATAATACTATAACAGATTTTTTACATTTTATTTCTATTTCAAAAAAATATTTTTGTCCACCTCCATTTTTTGAAATTTGCCTTCTTTTTTAAATTAGGATTGTATTGAGCTATATTATGCCCCAAATTTGCTGCTTCTTGATTCAATTCTAATGCCTTTTGCTGATCAATATTAGTACCAATTCCATTTTGATAACAATGTCCTAAATTATCTATTCCAGATACATCTCCTAAATCTGCTGCTTTTTGATATAATTCAAATGCCTTTTGCTGATCAACATTAGTTCCAATTCCATTTTGATAACAAAATCCTAAATTACTTATTCCAGATGTATCTCCTAAATCTGCTGCTTTTTGATATAATTCCAATGCCTTTCTTTCATCAACATTAGTTCCAATTCCATTTTGATAACAATATCCTAAACTATTTATTCCAGATGCATCTCCTAAATCTGCTGCTTTTTGATATAATTCAAATGCTTTTTTCTCATCAATATCAGTTCCAATTCCATACTGATAACAATATCCTAAATTATCTATTCCAGATGTATTTCCTAAATCTGCTGCTTTTTGATATAATTCAAATGCTCTTTTCTTATCAATATCAGTTCCAATTCCATTTTGATAACAATATCCTAAAACATATTTTCCATTTACATCTCCTAAATCTGCTGCTCTTTGATATAATCCAAATGCCTTTCTTTCATCAACATTAGTTCCAATTCCATATTGATAACAATATCCTAAAAAATAATTTCCATTTGCATTTCCTAAATCTGCTGCCTTTTGAAATAATTCATATGGGTTGTTTGCTAGGAAAATGACCTTCTGAGGACTTTTCAATAAAAATTGAGATTTTCATTGTTCTTCATTTTTCAAAACAAATAGACTAAAATGAGATTAACTTTAAAATTAAGTTAAAAAATTCTCAGAAGGTCATTTTCCTAGCAAAGAACCCATATGATTTTTGCTTATCAATAAAAGTACCAATTCCAACTAGATAACTATATCCTAAATAAAGAATTCCAGTTGCATTTCCTAAATCTGCTGATTTTTGATATAATTTAAATGCCAATTTTTTATCAATATAAGTTTCAATTCCGTGTTCATAACAATTTCCTAAATTGTTAATTCCAAATGCATTATTTAAATCTGTTGCCTTTTGATATAATTCAAATGCTTTTTTCTTATCAACACTGAATCCAATTCCTAAATAATAAAATTTTCCAAGTAAAACAAGAGAATTTAAATTATTTTGATTGTTTAATAATAAATTGTTAATCACTTGTAATGTTATGTTATGATTGTTAAGATAATTAAGGATTTTCTGTTTTTCTACTTTATCACCATCATCATAAAGAAAATTAATTATGTCATTAACTATTGTATTAAATTTATTCTCAAATTGGTTACTTGATGGCATTGAACATTCTATTTCTTTTGTGTCCATCATATTAAAATTTTGAATAACTTGAGATAATTCTCCATGTAATGAATTAAAATCTTCAGAAGAAACTTCATCTAAAATTGGCTGCTGATTATCTGATAATTGAATATCCTTTTTATCATCATATTGGGGAAAATCTTTTATAAATATGTTTTCTTTTGTTATAATCGCTTTTAGTTCATTAACCACTTGATTGATAGTTGGTCGATTATCAGGTTCAAGATTCCAACAATCTGCAAAAAAGGTATCTTTAATTAATTAAACTTATATGGCTTATAAATCATAATAAATGTAACTTTATACTCACCAGTATAAATTTTTATATAGTCTTCAGATGTATCAAGAATAGGTTTCTCTCTAAGGCCCTGTAAAATACTAATTGCCAAACCAACATCATATGGTATACCATGAAAAGGTGGCTTACCGCTAGATATCTCCCATAATAATACACCAGTGCTATAAACATCACTTTTTTTATTTAATAAATATTGTTGTATTTCTATTAAAACTTTTTGGATCAGTATAAGGAATTAATCCAAATGTTTTTGATTGAGAGTTAGATGTTTCTTCAATCCTTTTTGATAAGCCAAAATCTGCCAACTTAACAGTATTCTGATGAACTAACACATTATTGGAGTGCTATTAATAATTACATAAAAATAAAACAATTAAGATAAAATAATCATTAAATTTAAATACGTAATAAATTTTAAAATATTTACCAAATCACGATGCATTATCCCTTCTCCATGCAAGCATGATACTGCATAAACCAGTTGAAATGCAAAATTAAATTTGTCATTCCAAGTGAGATTTTTAAAATTTTCATTTAGATATTTTCGGAGAGTACCATTTTCAGCATATTCTAGTACCAATGAGAATTCATTTCTTTGATTTTCTTTATAAATATTACAAATTAGTTAATTAGTTATTTTAATTATTATTAAATAAATAATATTAGAACTTATATACCCTCATTGGAAGTTGTAACACCATAAAAACTGATAACATTATCATGAAAATCAACTTCGCGTATCTAGGTAGTAAATAAAATATTACATTATAAGTTTACATACATATAATAATTAATGATATATGTGACTTTATAATTACCTCACGAACAATTGCTTTTGCTGAAGAATCATTGATATTAAAAAAAGACTTTATTGCATAACATTTATGAGAATTCTTCCAGTTTGCGCGATAAACTTTTCCGAAACCTCCGGAACCAATTTTTGAAAATTATAAAATTGGTCAAATTCATAATATTTAATAAGTTTTTTAGAAATGGCTTCTTCAATCCATTTATTCCAATCATTTAAATCATTAATAAGTTCAGCGTTATTAGACATTGTTAAGTACAAAAAATTTACTGCGGAATTTAATTTTATGCTTTTCAAATATTGGAAAAAAAACAATGAATATTTTTTATTAAGTAATCATTTATAAATAAATTGGTATCACCAAACGCAAGGTAACTGTCGATCATTCCACTTTAAAACACTATCAGGTGATCATAATTACAAAACAAACTATATCACATTTATAATATTATCATTCCAGTGACATGCGAAACGTTAAATTTCACCCGATTTTGTTATAACGAGTTAACGACAGTACCGATCAGTGATTAAGAGTATTTGACATTTTTTCTTTAGCTTAAATTTTGAACGAGAAAGAGTCTCCTATCGCCTCAATTAATATATGAATAGTATATATTGAAAGCTATCTAATAATTTACAAAACATCTTAATTTATTATTATATTTTGTAGAAATCATATCATTTACTGTAAAAAACCTAAAAAAAAAAGAATAACAAAAAATTGTATATTTACTATTGTAAAAAAAAAGCTTACATTGTACGTGCGTCAGATGGGATGTCTTTATCTTGCGTGTTTTTAAACACTAAATTATTAAAACATTTGTATGTCATAAAATTCATAACAGAGAGAAAATTATAAAATAGAATAAGCAAAAAAGTTGCACATTTGTTATGGTAAAAAGGAAGTTTACATTGTGTAATCGTCAAGCAAATTTCGCGATAGTTCTGATTTTAGACGAATGACAATTAATAAGAACACAAAAAAGAATCAAAAATAGAGGCATACTACACGCGGAAAGAATTCAGCAATACATTTTATGACAAAATGAGCTTTTTTATAAACAATTTTTTTTTTCAAATATTAGAAGTTTACAACACCGGTTTTTAAGAATTAAATAGGTAAATTAACCGATTCTGATCAAAAATTAATAAATTTACTCATTCTTTTTTAATAATTGTATTTTGATTTTTAAAATTAAAATTAATCATCATAACTAAAAATATTAATGCTACTGTGTGAATTTTCTTTTGCAAAAAAAAAGAATAAACGATATTAACTTTTGAGATAAAATTTTTTTTTTACAAAAGAGAAAAAGATGGAAAGTGATCTATTCATGAATTAAATGGTAAATTATTCTTCTTCAAACGAAAAAAAAATACTAAAGAAGGTTAACAACATGATATAAATTATCTGAGAGTTTTCATAAGTTTAGTATATAGTTAGATTATTATGGTACGCCAGTCTCCAGGACATACAATAATGCGTTTATTTCACACATTAAATTTTATATATATATTACCGTACTATTAGCCAATATTCTAAGTTCAAAGTAAATCAGTTAGTTTAAGTCTTTAGTCTGAAACGGTCTAATTATAAATGAATAAAAATTTGCAAAAAAATGTTATACTATAAACTAAATTAATAAAATTATATAATATTAAAAATCCAGTCGATTTTAAACACCTTATTTATTAATATATTTTTTAATTCTTATAACTTGTAATTACACTTAAAAAATTAATGCACCCTATACTAATATACTATAAAACGAACAAAACTATATACCTAACTACTAATACTACTTTTATTTTTCTTTTATTATACGTTGGAATTTTTCACGATCTTCTCTAATTCTCTATCATCCTCTTCGTTAACGCGCTTCGAATCGTTTTGATTATTACTTATTTCATCCTCATTTTGTAATCTACTTCGAAAAGACACGTTTAAAGATTCATATTCTCGAACTTTTGCCATTAGAACGTCTCGATTAACCGCTTCTTCCCATTCTTTACTTGATATATCAATCTTGTAATTGCTGATCCAAAACGTTTATGGAACCATCCGAAGCTTGGTTAGTATTTAATTCAAATCTCTTAACATCTTTTGGATTCGTGTGAACTGTCCAACCTTTTTCTCGCCCTTCTTGTTCTATGGAGTTTGTTATCGCTTCTTCTATTCTTTCTTAATTTGTAAAAGTCGCCAAGAGTACCATTTTCCATTAAATCTTACTTTATTATCCTCTATAGTTTTGTTTCAAAAGATTTTCAAGCACCTGTTTTATTCTCTTCTTTTTCCAAAAATTTATATTCTTGCCACTTATGTTTCTTTTATGTCCTTGATCGAAGTATTTCCATTGAACCATCTAAATATTTATGGGGTCCCATTTATATTCAATCTGATGAAACGATATTTCTTTGACTGCGAAATCATTGTTGTAATCCTTCAATAATTTCATTTCAGCTTTAACGGTCTGAAATTTAAGTTTTTTTAATCTTCAGACTTTTTAAATATCCTAACGCTTTTTAAACTTCAATGACTACATCTTTCTTTCCATCGTGTCAGAGTATCTTTTAACAATATTAATAAATCACGTGATTCTCTTACCGTTGCATAAATAAAATCTGATTCTTGATTCTGGTTGGCAGAAATTCCTTTGATAACCAGAATTTCGGTAAATTATTTATCCGATTTTTTCGATTTTTACCGCTAATCTTTTTCATGCACTCCTTAAGTTAATGTTACCAGATTAAGACTTTTGTTTCACGACTACGTTTTTGTTCAACTTTCTTATGATTCGTTCTTTTGTCTTGATGACAAAGTTCTTTGTTAAGTTTCTGTGCCTCTCGTAACCAATAGAATCTATTCTTGTTCGTTATAATAAAGCACGTGAATTTTTGCCGATCATGAAAATTGAAATATTCTAATGACGTAATTGATGTAATCAGTGTAACGGTTGTGTTAAATTAAATGATCAACAGGCGACATAAGTCATACGATAAATAAAATTATTTTTTTCACGAATATATTGTCACAGTTTCAAACTACTGCAATTTAAATATATCAAAATGTCCGGATTTACTATACCTATAACAGTTACCGAAAATTCATATAATGAGTGTATTAATTGGATTGAAGAAGCTATTGATAAAAAACATATTAAATATTATGAATACAACCATTTTAACAATATTGAAAAAATTGGTTCCGGGAGCTTTGGAACAGTCTACCGTGCGAAATGGAAAAATTCTCACAGTTATATAGCGTTAAAATCTTTTTTTAATTTAAATAATGTTACAATTAAAGAAATTATTAACGAGGTAATAATAACATCATAAAAGAAATTCATATGTCTTTATTATAATTCTAATTTAAAATTATATTCATGTTTTAGCTTAAACTTCAGCGTGAAGTGGATTTCCATGAGAATATTATTCGTTTTTTTGGCGTTACAACACGTATGTTAAATATTATATTTGTGTAATATCACTTTTAAAATTTGAACTAATGCTAAATGATTTATTTTTTTAATAGAAAATCAAAATGATAATTTTAAAAAATATTGGATAGTAATGGAGTATGCCAATAATGGTACTCTTCATGAATATTTGAAGAAACATTTTGATAATCTTAATTGGAGCGATAAATTTAGTCTAGCACTTCAGTTAGCTCATGCTGTATTATGCCTTCATGATGAAGGAATCGTTCATCGTGATCTGGTAATTCATTATATTTACTAATTTATTGTATCAAATTTATTTATTAATTTATTTATTTGACATATTTAATATTAAATAGCACTCTAAAAACATATTAGTCCATCAGAATATCATCAAATTGGCCGATTTTGGACTATCAAAAAGGATTGACGAATCATATAAAACACGATCAGATTTATTAGGTGTAGTTCCGTATATTGATCCAAAAAAATTTAATACACAACCATACTCTTTAAATGAAAAAAAGTGATATCTATAGTATTGGCGTACTTTTGTGGGAGATATCAAGTGGTCAGTCACCTTTTGAAGGAATACCACCTTATGGTTTAATTGTACGAATTCCGCAAGGCCTCAGAGAAACACTTGTTCCTGGTACACCTACTGATTATGTTAATCTTTATACCGGTAAATATTATTTTCAAATGCTATTAAATTGACATTATTTTAATTAGATGAAAATCAATTTTTTAGAATGTTGGAATGGAGAACCAGATAATCGTCCAACTATTAGTAAAGTAGTTGCTAAGTTAAATATATTAAATAGTAGTAGTCAAATTAATAATTTTAGTAAAATTGTTGATGAGATAATTAATCTCCCTAATAAGTCAGGAGATGAGGCAGAAAAACAGGAAATTCTTGATTATCTCAAAAATCATAATGTGACTTTACAAGAAATTTATGATTGGCTATTATATGATCAAAGTAATTCAAACTCTATTGTTCTACTTGGAGATTTTAATTTTTTTGGATTTGAAATTAATGTTGATAGAAAAAAAGCATTTGAATTATATCAAAAGGCTGCAAATTTAGGAAATACAGATGCAATAACTAATTTAGGATTTTGTTATGAGAATGGAATTGGAACTGGTATTGATAAGAAGAAAGCATTCGAATTATATCAAAAGGCAGCAGATTTAGGAGATGCAGCTGGAATAAATAGTATAGGACGTTGTTATAATAATGTACGGTGTACCGTTTGGGCCAAAAGTGCAAAATATTTTTTTTGGATTTTTGATTTTTGAATTTTTGATTTTTTAAATTATGTAATGATAACTTAAATCTTGTGCAACTTTTAAGTATGATATGTATTAGTTATTTGATGGGGTTAAAATATTATCCGAACTGCTTTGCAGTTTGGTGATATTCTAACTCCCTATCAAATAACTATTCGCAGTTCGGATGATATTTTAACCCCCCTATCAAATACACCCAATCCTCCTGATCGACAAAGGATCTAACCTTGTATTTCAGGTCTCAACTCTATAGGTTAGATCCTTCCATAGTTAACCATGATTCAGACCCAATGTCCGTACTATTGGTCATGTGACTTAAACGGATCAGGTGGATCACAGATGACCGATTTTACTTTTTTTATGATTTCTTTTCATTTTTCTTATTCCTTAACTTAATTATTAATAAAGTTTTCACTTTTTACAGAATTTTTTTAAACTTCATAAACTTTGGTTTGGTTTTTTTGTTCAATTAATTCAGTTTTTACATTACTCTTATTTTTTCTTTTTTTATATCTTTGCCATTTTCTTGTTTAAATAGTGATTTTTATTTAACATTTGGACTTTTTTTTAAATAAATTTAATTTTAATAAAAACCATAATGCATTTCTCACAATTATAATGATTGAAAATTTTATTTATTAATAAATGTGTCATAAATTGGATTACATATAATTCTTTAAAAACTTTTAATTAAAGTTGTTTGTGAATGGAATCTACATGTTTGCCATTTCTTTTAAGAAACATAATTTTTTTAAAAAATTTTGGAGACATACGATTTCTCTTGGCTGTGAGTAAATTGCCAGCATCTGAGAAGAGCCTTTCACTGGATGTTGAACATGCATACACTGCAAGATATTTTTTGGCAATTCTACTTAATATTGGAAAGTTTTCTTCCTGTCCATGCCACCATGCAAGGGGATCACTTTCAAAATTGATTTTCTTAAGAGCAAGGTATTCAGTTATTTCATTAACTTCTTTAGTAGCTGATGTTTTAAAACTTGCAAAAATTGAATCATATTCTTGAGATTCATCATCATCTTGAATTGAAGTACTTGAAGATAATGATTTTAATTTTTCTTGATCATATTCATCATTTAAAAGTTCTTCAGCATCAAAACGCTCTTTAACAGAAACAAATGATAAATCCTTTATCCTAGGGTCAAGTAGGCTTGGAAGAAGAACTTCTGGTGCAACAAGATTTTTCCAATAATGTTTCATTGCAGCATACAAGGTTAATTTGATCTTTTTGACCAGATCTTTAGTATTTGCAGGATCATTTATTTTAAGCCTTCTATTTGCTGTTGGATTTGGCTTTTCTTCTTCATCATCCTCAATAGAAATTTGATCATCAAATATATTTTCAAGATTTTTAAAATTGATTTCTGACACATATTTTTCATCATCAGCTGTTGAAGGTTTAAGTCGATTAATTATTTTAATAAGAGTAGGAACCATAATAGTATATGTACAGTATTTATTACCACCAAGATAATTGGTAGCTTCAGCAAATGGCTTTAAAATTGAAACTAGATCCTTAATTGTGTCCCATTCTTGTTCTTGTAACATAATTTGTTTTAATCTTTTGCAATCTTTTTTGGAATCTGGATCTACTTTTGTTGAAAGTGTACTAATTAATAAATTAATATAATCCTTCAACTTAAGAAGTCATTGCCAAGCTAAAAATGAGGAGTTCCAGCGTGTTGTAACATCTGCAATAACATGTAAACAATCTGAAGTCTGTCCAGCATCCTAAAAATTAATTGAAATAAATAAGATTATAATATTTATATTTTCAAATGAATTAAAAATTAACTTACAAATTCTGAATTATTTTTCAATAAATTATAAATTTCCTCATCTTCTTCTTCAAGTCCATCTATATTGATTTCTTTACTACTATTTTTTGCAATATCTGAAATTTTTTTTTGTATCATTTCCAACCGCTCACTCTGTTTGGGACGCATGAAGAAATCAATTAAACGCTTAGCTCTCATAATTAAAACTTGAGCAGGTATCATACCCTTCCCAACTACTAAATGCAACGTGTGTGCAACACATCCTAACCACTTCACTCCTCTCATATCATTGATTGCTTTTTTAACATTACTACCATTATCAGTAGTAATGGTATAAACTTTATCTCTAATTTCCCATTCTTTAAGAACTGATTCAATGGCTTCTAGAATGTGTTCTGCAGTATGGGAATAGCAGATATACTCAATAGTAAGTGTTAATTCTTTTAATTTCCATTGAGAATCAATAAAAGTACAAGTGATTCCAAGGTAGCCTTGACGACTTTTAGAAGTCCATAAGTCCAAAGTTAAGGATACAGATGTTGCTTCATTTTTCATTAAAGATTTTAGTTGTGGTGAGGTATAATCAAATGCATCATCAATCATATTTCTAATTGTTTTTTGACAAGGCATAATAAATCCAGGATCCAATTCTTTAAAAAGTATTTTCAAATCTACACTTTTGACAACGTGAATGGGCTGTAGATCATTTATGATCCAATTAACTAGAAATTGCCGCAATTGTTTTTGTCATTTTTCTGTATGGTCTTTTTATTAAATTCAATAAGATTTGTATTTTAAATTTTTATATGAATGTAAAATCACCAAATTACACTAAAATATATAAAATTTCAAATCAAATTAACTAACCTTAATAGTACTTGTTTCTCGATGTTCTGTTATCTTACCATTTTTATCAATATTATGAGATGTGCACAAGTGATATATTGCATTTCCGGTAGAATTTCCAGAATTTTGGTAAGAAACCCCACATGGACCATCGTCATTCATTATTTGACATTTAATAACAGTAATCTTATTTCCATTTTGTTCAATCTCTTCTTCATTAAAATATTGCCAAATGAAAGAAGTTTTTGCTCTTGTTTTTTTTTTGGTTTGGAATGATCAGCTATGCTTTCAGTATCAGTTTGAGCAGACATCTTAAAATGAAATTTATTTCAAAAAGAAAGGATGAAAAAAATTATTTTTCACACGTAAATTGATTATCTTATCATTTTTGGGTTCTTCCTAGATTTAAAAAGGAAATTGTTTATAATTGCAGATGATCTTGTGAATTTTTCTTATCTTTATATCTATTTAGAATATAATCTCGTAAATTGGAAGCATGCGAAGTTTTTTAAAGTTTAAGTTGTTTATTACAAAAAACTTATTAGATGAGTATTTACAATTAATAAACTTTGTAAATTATTGTATGAAATTTCCAAACAATTCCAATTATTTCTATAAAAAAAAAAATATAATTAGTAATAGTTAAAGAAACACGGAAATTCCCAGCATTGAAAAAAACAAAAAGAAACAACTTAATATAGAGTAGAACTGCAAACTTCTCATCTGACTTCTGAATAATTCATCTATCAGTCCATTCCTATAAAAAAAAGTAAAAGTGTCAATAGTGGGCTGAAGAAACAAACAGAAAAAATAAGAAAGAATCAAAAAAGAAAAAGGTTGAAGGAAAAAAAATTCATCAACCGGAATGAAACACCAACCTTGTCAAACAGAACCTCCCGGAAACTGAATTCGCAAATCATTTATACAATAATCCATTCCTGTAAAAAAGGGGAAAAATTGTTAGTAATGGATTAGACAATAGACAGGGATAAAGGAACAAAAAAGTTTATCAGCCAAAATAAAACGCCAACCATAATGTTAAACTGAACCTTTCAAAGACACAAGTCCAAATCATTCGTTCACCAAGCATCAGACATCAGTTCATTCCTGTAATAAAGTAAAATTGTTATTAATGTTTAAGAGACAAAAAAAAATCAAAAGAAAAAAAATTTTTGGACAAAAAGAACCGTTTCTCTAAAAAAAGGAAGAAAAAGGTTAGTAACGGTCAAGTGATGAGAACAAGTTCACCTAGAATGGAACATCAGCATTATTAACCTTCTAAATACTAACAGGTCCGGGAAGGTGTCTCCTAAAGAAAAAAGGTGAAAAGGACGTTAATGAGGTTCCAAAGACAAAAAAAAACAAAAGAATCCACCTTACTTTTCATGGCTAAGCCAAAATCCAAGTCCAGGAAGGCTTCTCTAAAGAAAAAAAAGTAAAAGGAACGTTAATGACGTTCCAAACAAATAAAAAATAAATATAACTTAACTTTCATAGTCCAAACTGAAATCCAGGTCCGGGAAGGCGTCCCTAAAGAAAAAAGGCAAAAGGAACGTTATAGACGTTCCCAAGCATCAAACAAAAGAGAAATCTGCACTTTACTTTTGAAATCCAAGCCGTCCAAGCCGTCTAACGGTCTAAGTCAAATTCCAGAGAAAGAAAAAAGTTTTTTTATAAAAAATTTTTAAATAGACCAGAATAAAAATAGACCAGATTATTTGATCAATTCGGTCAATCCGGTCATCCGATTCACCATTTGATGATCCGATTTTTGATAGGATCGGAGAAACAGATTGACATTTAATTTCCAACATGTTTACATTTCAAAATTTAAAATATATTTTGTAAATAATTTATATGTAAATATTATATAAATATGCAATAATAAAATTAAATAAACAATTTACACCCTAATAATTAAAAATTTTTTTAGAATCAGCTGTTGTTTTATTATTGTTGGTAATGGTATATTATACTACTATTAGTATTATACTAAACAGATAAATCTGGATAATCCATTAAATTATCCGTTTATCTGTTTATCTGATCCGTTTAAAAAAAATTCTCCAGATATCCGTCAGATAACGGATATCTGATATTTATCCGGATAAACAGATAACAGGTGGAAACACTACAATTAATGATAACAAATGCAAACCAAAGGTCGTTCTTTTGATGACAGAATATCGCTCTTATAATTGCAAAGTTATTTCCATCTTCAATATTGATCGATACAACATCCCTGATATGTAAACGGCATAGGATAAATTTATTTTTCTTTTTCGAAGAGGTAACTTGCATATTCGAAGTATGATGGTGTGTCTCCAAATATCGCAGAATTGTCCCCAAAATCTTTATAAGCTAAATTCAATTCTACTTGAATATTCAACAATAGCGACGCATCAATATTTCGTTAAAAAATGTGTTTCTTTAACGATATATTAGAAATTTGTTCGTCTGGTGAGTAAACTTTAGGTACCATTAGTAAATAAATTATTCATTATAATAAATAATTTTCATATTATATCATAATATCATACTGTACCTTCACTTACATCGCCCTTAATATCAACCATATCTTTTGTAATGAACCAGTCACTCATCAAGCATTGCAAATATTTTGGTAGGTTCATAAATCCACTGTTCGACGTAGTTGACCTCAGATCTATGCCACCATCTAATAAATGCCGTATTGCAAACAATGTGGTGTAATTTTTTAATAAGTCCAAACTTACATTTTTTAGATTTGTTCGAAGGATAATACTCTTGAATATTCGATGCACCATCTCCTTTATTCCAACGCTTGTGTTTAATAATATTGCATAATTTCTTGCATGCAATAGTAGATGAAAGTTGGTATGTAGATTTGGCAAATTCTCAAAATCCTTGAATGCCTATTTGTAAACGAGTGAAATAATTAGGATTAGCTGCGCGATATTGCATTAAATTAATTTTGAGTGTATTTTTTTGTATTTACATTGTACATTAGTTATTATAATTTAAAATAATAATACCTGTGATAAAAGCATTCGTTCATTATGTAAGCAATCACGCAATTCACCATATTCATTTTCCATAAATGAATCTTTAAATACAATTGCCGTCATTTTTGCCACTACTATCCAACATTTCAGCCAAAGTTTTATGGCAAAATCGCTTTGAGTAACTCCTGTTTGATGTTTAAACAAATTAAGATCTGAATTTTTGAAGTGAGCATTCTTCAAGAACCTATTAAGGATAAATGGAAGCATCATGGTTAATTGTAGACAGTCTGACATCATGAAACTGTCTATATAAGAAATCAGATTTGGCAATTTTTGCCACGTCTTCGGGTATTCAAAAGATTTCCAGACCCCAATAAATTCCGTTTTCCCTTCTAGCAAAAGTGCTTTGAATGTGATCTTGAGAAACCTTAACACTTTCCCAGCCGTAATATGGTAGACATCCTGGGGAGATTGCAAGTGTCTCCCTCTTTTCAATTGATCGAGCAGTGGCGGACTTAATTGTAGTCCATATTCAGCTGCAAGTGCTTTACGTTCTGTAATCATCAATGCTTTGGATATTTCTTCGAATTGCTTATTCGACTGATGATGATAACGAGATATTAGCTGTAAATCAAGTATGTTGGAAGTTAATGAATCTTTCATTGCATTGCAAGTCCAGCACCCTCTATTAGCTTCATGTCGCTTTACTCTGACCATGTCGTTGCCTTGCGGCAAATTGGCAGTAATATTACCAATGCTTGCAATTATGACACATTCAGTTCCTTGGATGTTCATTATCTTTCCATTTTCTAATATTTTCATTTCTCTGATGAATGATTTGATAAATTCATTGAAAGAACCACCGAAAGGAACAAATCCTAGCATGAAATGGTTCTTAAGACAATGTCTTTCAGCAAGCGGCATGTTACCTATTTGAATGTAGACGCCACCTAACGAATGGTAGACATTTCAGAATGTCACAAAGTCATCATAGTACAGATTGATAAATAACTTGTATATTGGAAGAATTGTTTCTGGTTCTTCTAATGGCGCGAATTCTGAAGGATGTTGATATGAATACATGACATCCCTTAACTTCCAACGTCCGTTATGCTTGTAGAGAATTTCTCTAATTTTAATCAAATTAGAGTCATTTATAGTGTTATCATAAAGAATAGAAATTGATAAATGCTTAATGATTTCTTGTTGTTCGATAATTACAACCGCATCATCCATTATTCAGTCCATAAACCAAACTTCGCCTTCTTGCGATCTTTGTTTTTGAATGGTACTCTGTAGATTTTTTGGTAACTCCTCGTATATTAAAATATGCTGGATTTTAATCTTTAGTCAGTTATCTTATTGCACAATTGCCAACATATGACCAAATCTTTTCATCCCAGATTCTCTGTATATTACGAAATCTCCAGGATAATATACATCTTGAGTGATTGATATCGACTTGACCAAATCTTGCCGATTCCTTCCAAATATTACCGTGCCAGAATTCTTTATTTTTTGTGACTTCTTGGCCTAGTCCAAAGTACATTTTGTTAAATAATGAAGGATTATTCAAAATGTAACGAATGATGTCTGTAATGGACAAATAATATGCTTCTCTGATGCTTTTAGACGTTGATGGTATTTCTTATTAGAAATGTTAATTTTCTTAGATCTTATCAGGATTAAAGGTAGTCTCTGCCTATATTTTCTAAATCGTCGGCAATTTGGTACAACATCTTTTCTTCTGAACTGTGGATGACAGATTATATTAACTAGTTCGTCATATGCTTGAGTAGCCAGTGATGGACAATGACCAGGTCATATGAAAATTTTGAAATGACCTTGGTCATAT